>JABUQX010084171.1:15000-27500 GCA_015478945.1 Trachelipus rathkii | reverse complement strand
GTGGATCAGGCCATGATTATTTTTGAATAAATTCTCTATTGATAATTTTTATAGGTCACACAAGGATTGACTTTCCTACAAAATTTCCTTTTGTACATTGGAATCAGAAATAAATATTCTGCAGAAGTAGCAAAGAATATGAAAACAAAATAATTGCCATAATTGATAATGTAGCTATTCACTGTGAAGCCCTGAACCTGTAAAACAAACTTAACATTGTGGCCTCAGCTTTAGATAGGGTAAGATAACCTGGTTATAAAGTTAATATTTTGACGTATATTTTTTGCCATCAAACACATGCAAATCTAATGAAACATTTTTTATATATAAAAGATGAAAGAACTATAGGGTATAAACTTTTCAATAATATAATCAGGTGATTATTACTAGCTAATATATTCATTAACTTCTATGAACAACGAAAATTTTGACCATATTGAAATAAAAAATCAAAAAATAAAATCAAATGATTTTTTTGATTGTTGCGAGGATATCATATAGTTTGCAGACTGCAGAAATACATTTCCTCCCTCCTTTAAATTATTTTTATCGTATTCTGATATAAACATGATGTTAGATTAATCCTACATTACTATAAATTGTCTAATGAATGAATGTTTATGAGAAGTAATATATATATATATTTCAGTGTTAAATTAAAATATATTTATATTAAGGGATGTGAGTTATTATATACTCATGAATTTTATTATATTATACGTTTCTACTTATTCGGTGATAACCTAATAATAAATATTATAGAGGGAAAGGTAGGGGGTATGTACAATAGACAATAACTACATTAGATCAAAATTGCCTTCTAGATAGTATTTCATATACTCAACTGAATATTCATGAAGTATATATTCAAGTATAATATTCGTTGATTAAATATTGCGACTCAGATTAAATTAATTATATATAAAATATTTTGGATAATAGATAGATAAATATAAGTCTTATTCCTTATGACTATGTTATTGATTTGAGCAATGATAATATTATCTTTACCTGTATAATAATAATGCGATCGTACCTACCCTAATACCCTATTAGTCTAGTCAGAACTAAATAAACTCAGTTTAATATCAATTATTTAATCAATATGTTTTTGACTTCCCTAAATGAAAGGAATAGTAATTTGACTTTCCGTAGGGTAATAATTTATAAATCCTCATTAGCATGAGTAGTATCTTTTAGGTGTACATATAGAATTAGGTTAATATATAGTTTTGGGTGATATACTTATGTATATAATATAATATTATATATATATATATATTTATAAATATATATATAATATATATATATATATATATTATATTAATATTTATATAATATATTATTATATAATATATATATTATAATATATATATAATAAATAATAATGTATATATATATATATATATGTGTAGTATTATAGGTATATTATAAAAGTTTAATGGATATAGGTTTTCTACTTAGGTGATAATATATTATTTAATATATAATATATATATAATAATTAATAATATATATAATATATATTAAATATATTATATTATAATATATATATTATATATATATTTAAATTATATATTAATAATAATTAAGGTTTCTTTGAGGGTGTGTTAGTTATGATTAATCTCTATTTTTTTCTTTTCTTGCTAACTACACCTAAACCCGGATGTTTAATTGCAAGGTATGGGAATGAAACAGATTATTGTTTCTCAACTTTTACTGCTCAGAGTGCCATATTCATAGTTTGACAACGGATTTGATTAAATGAATTATTAAATTATTGCAAATTTTAGAAACATTAATGTTAAAAGTACAGATAAAGGTTTATACAAAAATTCTTTCAAATAAATAATACTTTTTAATCAACAATTTCCCATCTTATATAATCTTCTACATTAGGGTTGAGGCCCTGTACATCACTAATGGGTTAGATATAATTGCCCATATCACAAAAATACCTATAAGACTCATAATATAAATACTTTATATAAAGGAATCGGTGAAAAGGATATACAATATTTAAGTTAGTTAATTTATGTAAGTTGATTACAAATTCTCGGTTATAGATTAATATTCAAAATAGAGAGCGCAGTTATATTTATACAGATGAGAAAATGATTATATTAATTTATACCAAAGTATAAAAGTAAAAAGATATACCGTTACTTGATAATAGACGAATAGGTCTTTTTTAATTTCTACTTTAGTGCTAACTATGATAATATTTTATATAATTTGTATTTACATGCAATTAAATAGTTTTTATTTATGATTTTACATATTCTACAGTAAAGATACATTGAAGCAATTATATTTGTCATTAAGTTTTGCTATAAACATGACATTAAATTTGTACTATAGGATATTATACAACTTCCGAAAATACTACACCTGAAATACAGTAAAATCCAGGAAATCCTTATCGTCAACAGTCGTATCATGTTTATCTTCATTGATAGGAGTTATTCGATACGAAGTATCTCTCTAGCTCTAACCTGTGATGTGTTGTCTCTACTAATAGATGTTTAATAGAACACTCAATGGAGAATGTGAATGTAATTATACACGTATGCTCTGACTTCATGTCATATGTAGGTGTGATCACCATGTGTTACATACATAACATAAGTGAACAGTTTATCCGGTCTCTCAGACTATGTTTATATAATAATAATACTTCTTATTGATAAGAAAAAAGGTGTACTGAGATACATTGGAAGTATCTAGTGGATGGGCCTGAACGTATGACTTTATAATGGCTTAATATTTAATGTAGATATATATAATATTGACTCTGTAGTTGTATATGTATATAATACTACTCCCAACACTTAACTTTAAGTATATATAATCTATTTAATAAAATCGTATAATTTTTAATAGTTTATAAATTTTAACATATTAATTTTATATTAAAAGCGTAAACATCGATAATATATTCATACCTCAAGTAAAGATGATTATTATATAGTAATAGTCGGTATACTACTCACGTGTATGTTTAAATGAGTAGTATAAATAGGTAATATTTCACATATATATTTATTTGGTGGGGCTTAGGTACCTCCCTAATTATTATTACTACACCCTATCCTATATATAAAATGGACAAGTTTAAAATATATTATCAGGTATGTATGGGGTGTGTGCCGGATTGTTTGACTCTCTCGGAAAACCTGACCAAAAATGTTATGGTTTTTTCTCTCATTGTGTCCTCCGTAGACCGGGATTGATATTCCCGGGAGTAGTGTTAGCCGGAATTCTATGCTGTGAAATGATAAGTACATTCTATTCAAAATTCCGTTTGTCTGCGAAAATTTTTCCTCGTGATAACCGGACAATTCATTAATGAGCGCTATTCTTTTACACTATAAAGTAAAGTATGTTTATTCAATAGTATATACCAAATGACAAATTTTTTATATAACTTTCGAACATTAAAATTCATAGGTATATTTAGATACTCTAACGGCCACTCATGAACATATCGGAAATACAATCATTGAAGAGTGTAATTATCTGGATATAGTCCAAAATTTAATATCGTAAAAGGGAGAGATCATGTATTTTCTGAAAAAGGGTGGAACCAATAAAGAGCAACTTATTATGACACAAATATGGCACTAAGATAAGGTGGTGCGGCGCGAAAGGTGTGTATTTTTCTCTATTTTTTAATTTTGAGGGGAGAGGTGGAACAAGGAGAGTAGTATCTTTTTTTTTCGTTATATATTTTTTTTTTGAGCTCTTGGCAATGGAGAGAAACGTACTCTCCCGCGCAGGCATATGCTCCACACATGAACCCCAATATTTCCACCACCAAGAAACACACCAATTGTTTTTTAATATTTTTTTAATGCAATGAGTATAACCAAGACACATATACTACAGTCACAGAATTGAGTAGAGCGCGCAGTATATCAATTTCATAGATTTTTTTGCTTTTTTCTGTTGGCATCTTCACCGCAAAAAAGATTGTGCTTGGAATCCTAGTTAGGGAAAAATAATTTTTCAGGGCTTGTTAGAATGAGTTGATTACCCAGGACTTGCGAAAGCAGGAAATTGAAAGGTAGAATCAGGCAGCTAATTTCGAGAAGTTTATCTCTTAACAATTGGCTGGATCAGAATATCATTTTTAACTACATGATATCTTATTATAGAGAGTTAATTATATTCAAACGACATCATTTATTTTCTTTAGACTGCACTTTGTCTGTACTCTCTCAGCGAGTTGAAATGAATAGCGAACTGTGTACCTAAAAAAAAAAATTTCCAATTGCAAAATATTCCACAGGTACTCATTTTTCTTGTATTAAAATACACTTTTGATGTCTTTGTTTATTATGTACGGTATATGAAATAATGGGAAATTCCTCCACTTAACATAATCCACTTTGAATCCTTAGAGATAGGAGCACAATAAATCATTTTAAAATTTCCTTGAGAACGTGGATTTTAAGACAGGATAAACACAAGATGATTGTCATTCGTCTCGCTTTTATCATAACTCTTCGGATATTATTCATAAGATAGCCTTTATATTTCTCAAGCACACAGCTGTTAGGATTATAATAAATTGTAACAATTGTCCTAGGCATACTTTTGCTACTCTACAATATATCCGAGGATACAATATCACAGTATTTAAAAGACTGATAATAGAATTTTTAACAGAATATATCACGGCAAGTTATGTTACTTTTGGATCTATCTAATGACATATCTCCTATATAGCCAATTCAAGATGATATAATAACAAAAGGAGAGAAATAAGACATTGGATTTGTTTGTATTGGTAGAAGAAATATAAGTAATGTGTTTGAAAAGACCTCTGCAAGTTTAATATTATAGGATAACAGTCAACCGCATTTAAGCTTTGACTGCTAATAAATGGCAAAATACTTGAAAAATTCTATGGAGTTTTGCAACCAGGTATCATGGTTACGAGAAAAATATAACGGCAAATCAATTATTATCAACAATAACCACAATTATCTCTCACATTGAGCTTCCCAGCATATCTACATAACTAAATCTCGGAAAGAGGTTAGCTACTCAGCAAATTAGTATAACGAATTGTATGCTTTGAAAGAAGGGACTATATAGAGTTTGGTTAGGATTTCTCGTAAATAAAAAATGAAGTAGACAATGATCGACATAAATACATATATTCTTTAACCAAGGATTAATTATATTTAAAGGTTTATGTTAGTAAACTTAGATAGGCTAAAACTGTACTTTATTTCTATGTAAATTAAGAGAATTTGAGTTTGTAAATATGTATGCTTGGAGAGAAATATTGCCAAAATAATTAATTGAGGTAGAGGAATGGATAATAGTAGTAGCAGTACAAGAAGGTTCAGGCCATTGAAGTCATTTCAGATATACGAGTGCATTATCTACAATAACGATTAGTTGTGGCCAGGAGTTACCTCAAAACATCAGGAGCATTAAGATAAGAAATCGCGAGAATCCAGCCCAAAACAATGATCTATACGCAAAGTTATTGGAGTATGTTGTATTGTTTAAGAAAGTGAAAAGTGAACTCAGCTGTGTCAGTAGTGTAAAAAGGAAAAAAATGTAAAAATAGTCAGTGGCTCTAATAAAAAAGAGGGTAGAGAGAAATTCTTAAAAAGCATTAAAATTTGCACAGAGTCACTATTGGTGGTTATAACCAGAAAAAACTAACTTTATAAATCTGGGAAAAGCAGGAAATTCACTCTCTAAATTAGGGTGAATAAGTGTAATTAACAGAGAGCTAAGAGGTGTCGCGAGCAATAGCAGTAACTAGCCAAAAATTTACTTCTCCTTTACCAGTCTCGCGTCTCTTATATACTTATAGAGAAATTGTTGTTAAGTTTTCAGATTAGCAGGAGATATTATATTTGAGTTGGAAAATCGTTTAAAAAGTCTCGCAACACAAATATGTAAACAGTTTTTCTTTTACTTCGCACACCATTCCAGCAATATTATTCAGAAAAGTGTTTAAAGAATTAGCTTAACAGTTAAATATTATTTTATATGTTACATATTTTATATATATATATATATATAGGTTAGGGTATATATGAGTATATTTGTAATAATATAAATTTGAGTATAGTGTATTCTCACTAGTCTACGCATAGTGAGTCACAAAAATAATATTGATGAATTCATTTGCCCTATTTAATATTAAATATATATTATATATTATATTATTTTAATTTATTAATTATTCTAAATAAGTTATTTAATAGATTTTCTATGATAAGAGTACATGAACTACAGAGTTATTTCTAGTCATGTATGTCTACCTATCACATATATAATAAATTTCGTGTTGGAATTCAATAATATTTATATTTTTGTACTATTATAAATATAAAAATCACTTTGAATGAATTCTACTATAAGACTCTATATATATACTATTTAATTAGATTAAGTTACTTGTCTTCTCTTATAGATATGCATAATTATATTACTTAAAATTGATTTCTCATAGAAGTTCCCTTGTGTTATTAATTATATCTTAGTGAAACGGTATTTTCTTATTTTAATTTATTTTATTCAATACATTTCTGTACCTAACAATATAATATAAGGTGATCATATAACACCCCCAATTACTCCTCAAATATATTCCAACATCAACGCTTTTACTAGTGCTAAACAATATCATGAGTTCTTACATACCTTTAGGATAGTTGGAAATTTTGAAAGTTTGGAACCTGAGGGAGTTAGGGAGTCCTTTTCTTTTTCCATTTATCTTATCCATATTTATTTCATCAGTACGGTCTGCTCGAAATTATTATAAGAAGCTCATCTCCCTCTAAAGGATTTATCTTAGTTATATATATTAATATATATAATATTTAAATTAATATATATTATATTATATATATATATAATTAATATAATTTATATAGTATATATATATTAATGTAATATTATATTAATATATAATATATTTATTTATATTATATATAATATATATTAATAATATATATATATATATATATTTTATTATATATTATTATATTATATAGATATATATTATATAATATCAATTATATAGATATATTTAATATATATTATTTAATTATGTATATAAATTTTTAATAATTAATATAATTTTGTGAATCTTATATGTGAATATCTTATAATCCTTATTTATTAGAGTGATTTGAGTAAACAAATTTATTTAAATAACCTGTATGGTATAGTGATAAACTTAGTATTGAATTACTCCACAGGTTATACTATTTATATTTGTTAAATAAGTGGGTGCTATGGTGATTATATAAAATAAATTACTTTTTCTCTATGAACAAATTTTTTTATCAGAAGATAATTATTTTAAGTAATCCTGGTATCCGGGCCGGAACCTCGGAACATCGGAAAAAATATATATATATTTAATAATTTGTGTCTTGAGAATATACGCGCACGGAATTCCTAGCTGGACTCACAGGACGGGCCCAGAGAATTCCCGGGATACACCATCGGGTAACGGGTAATAATATCTGAGATTTAATAATATTATATATATATTATATTTATAATTATATATATATATTAGTATATAATAATTATATATATTATATATTAATATAATATTAATTAATATATATATATATATTATAATATATTAATATATTATATAATATATATATTAATTAAATATTATATATATATATAGATATTATATATATATATATTATTATATAACATATATTATATATTTATTATATAATAATGTAAGTCTTATAATATCTAATATTATATATATATTAAACTATGAGTATATTTATAGTTATTATAAATTAACCGTATAATATTAATATCATATTAGTATAATATATATATATATATCACTTATATAATAACAACTGTATACTCTAATTTAGTTTATAAGTATAGTAATATATATATTAGTCAAATATATAATTAAAATCTTGATTATAAATCAACATCTAATTACTTAGTGGATCACGTGAGTTTGTATTAATAAATTAATAAATAAAACTCGGCATTACAAATACCTCACTATATCAATTACTTATCTCGGTATTAATTTATTTATTATTTTATTTATATACTATTTATATATCTAAATAGGAGGCATAAGCATTATATTTTTCTTATAATTTGCTTATAAGGTGTTTAAATACGGAAGTATTGGTATTATTGCCACTAGAGATCACATAATATAAAACAAAGAGGCTATTAGATTAAAATTCTAGCTCTTTGGCCCTTATCCCACTAATCCATCTCTCAAGCACACAAATCTATTGTCTCTTCAGTCAACCCTCACCCACACTCCAGTTGTCTACGGTCGTAGTTGACAGGATATGAAGAAAGTCTTTGCGCTTGTTGTTTGGTCATATCGTTGAATTTATCGACGTTTAAACGCACGCGCTTGTAATGTGCATTGCACAAGACGAACGTTGCAACGTCTCGCAGAAAGATAAACAGTAATAAACAAGTTGAAATCTTACAATGAGAACGTTAAAGAATTTTAGACCTAGTAAAGAGAGTATATATGAGGTGAATGACGCAGTATTGATATAGTATTCTTATGCAATGAATTGTTTTTATTGAATATAGTGAATAGTGTTTCTGTTTTATGTCAAAGTATTGGATCGTGAGAAAATATCTTATAAAGATATGCGGTATGTTGTGTATGAAACTATGTAAATGCATTATGTGTCAGTACAAAAGGAATGCAAACAACATAGTGTATTTTTAGTCTGTTTCTGTGCCTAGAACTGATTTCGACTATATATTATATTAATTATAATATATTATTATATATTATATATATTAATATATATATATTAATAATATATAATATATTATTAATATATTTTATAATATATATATATATATATTATTATATTAATATATAATATTATATATTAATATATTATATATATATATATATAATATATTTAAATTATTATATATATTATATATATATATTATTATATATATATATATTATAATATATTATATATATATATATATATTATATTATATATTATATATTATTGTTTGTTATTGATAATAACTATAATAAACAACAATTATAATATTATCCATTTATATATTAATCAGAATAATATACTTGAAGTAATTACCGAATATCCAGATATTTTTATTATATTCTGTCTTTTATTATGACACAGGTAGATTTTGAATACGTTATTCTTTATTTTATTGTTCGCCTTTAATAATATCTAGTAGAGGAGAACGGTAATCACTTTATCATTGTATAAGGTATAACTAAATAATAATTATTAATGTTAGAAATAAAACACAATATTGCCAAAAAAAATCAAAATAATCCAATAGATTTTTTCATAATATAATCACTTCATAAATTGATTTTCGAGGAGTGATGGGCAAAATCGGTGTAAATTTAAATAAAATAAATTTCAATTTGATTATTTTTATAAACGTAATTTATTTTGTGAATAAAAATCAGCTAAAAATGATTTGTTTGAAAGACTTTTAATTGAAATATTGTTTATATTTTTTTTTATTTATTTTTATTCATTTTTTTTTATTTTTATTTATTTATATTTTTTTATTTTATTTTTGGTTATATTTATAGTGATTTATACTTCTAATAAGAATAAAAATTATTAAATAAATAAAAACTTATATATATATTATATTATTGTAATGATTTATAAATATATTATTCTTTTATTTCAAATTTATTCTCAATAACAACTATTTGAGCATTGTAACCGTTAAGTCTCTGTAACATTCTGTAGTGTTTTGCTGATTCATGTGCTTACCATGCTAATGATTATTTGAAACCCTATAATAAAGCTTAGGTACCTAGGGTTAATAAATTATAAAAATTTGTAATGTCAAGATGTCAGTACTGATTTAATATATGTTTTGCTATAATGGTTCGATTATATATTAAATAGATTTGATTTAAGGCTAGTATTTGAATGTGTGTCTACAATTTTATTAGTACCTCATTACTATTAGAAAAGACATAGATATGCTGGAGGTAGGGCGTCAACGTAATTGCAAATCAGCAGTGAAGGTAGATTTTTGGCTATTGAGGATAAGATAGGCGTGATAGTTGTACTTAGAATGGTCATGCGGCTTCTTAAGATATTATTCTTTATTTATTATATATTATGTTATGGTTTGACTGAGACATTCTAGAGGGGGCTCGATCTTTCTTTAATATATTAATTTTTATTGGATTATTATATTTGGTGACTAGGAGGACGGGGCCACGAATTATCTAAAAGAGAACCATTCGCGGTTGGTAGTCTATAGAGTATCTACTCTCATGTATTTATTATGAGTTGAAATGGGACATATCCTAGAGCTCGCGTCTCAAAAATGCGGACTTCTTTTAATGATTGATTTTTAATTATTAATTATTATTGGTTAACTGGAATGAGGTCGTGAAAGAATATAGAGCCTCCATGCGGCTTCTTAAGCTTAAGGGATGGCATATATTTTGGTAGATTTTTTTGATTTATTTTTAAAAAAATCATTATTTTTATGATTTTTTTGATTTTTTTGATTTTTGGATTTTTTTTTTTTCAGGTTCGTAACGTCACGCGATATATATTGTAAACTTGTCAAATATATATTTCGCGTGACCGTTACTCCGAATCGCAAAAAATCAGACCCAAATATTCCAATAGAAGAAAATCAAACAAATACACAGTAGGATTCGATTGTTTTAAAACAAATAAAGAAAATTCGGACCAAAATTGCCAATCACCATTGATTTACTAATAAGTATTTATATATATAGTTTATTATTGATATTTATTAAGATGTTGAATTGTTGACATTCATAGAGTGGCCAATGCGGCTCTCATAATTATATTAATTGTTTACTTAGTTGACTGCGACACTCTAAATAAGTTAACGCATGCGTGCTTCTCTATTAGTATCTAATTACATATTCCTAATTTATGAGTTAGAATATGTGAGGATCAGATCTAGAGGGTCAGTCTCAGTAGACTCTCAAGGTCTTCGGCTTAATTATTATTGTTTACCATTTATTAATTTCTTTTAGAGTACTGTCTCACCTAAGTCAACCTAATATTATATATAATTAATAAATTTAATAGAATTAATTAAATGTATACTCAATTTGACTCCTCTAGAATGTCCCTATAGTATAAACTTTACTAATATATATAATAAATTAAGAGTAATACTTATAAAGAAGCCGCATGGTCCTTTATATTAGTGTAACTATGTTTCACCAGTATCATAACCTCAATAAATATATAATTTTAAATTAATTTAATATGAATGCACTATCGCAATTTGGCACCTCTATATAATAAATGTCCTACATAGTTATTATACCATAATAAATAATAAAATAATTATAAATATAAGAATATAAGTTACTCTATTATAAGTAATACTAAGCATGTAGGCCTTAATCTAGGCTGTCTACCAGTATTTCAATCAAATATAATAATATTTAAGTTTAAATATTATAATTAATAAAATTAAATTATAAATTATAAGTAAGTACCACTATTGTATCCCTCGAAATGGTATTCTCCAGTATTCAATATCGTTGCAATGGGTAGAACAGATACATAATACATATATATTTTAGGTCAACTATAGATTGGCTATCTATAAAGTCGGTGTATTACTTTATCTTATTTATATTATTAGTAGAGCGTGCAGCCGCATGGGTCCGTTTTTAAGTAAAAAGTTAAGTAAGTTGTGGAAAGCCGCAGGTGTGGCCCCCTAAGATATGTAAGCTCCAGGGTGTGGACTAGATTCTGGCTGACAATATCTATGATAAAGGGCCAATATTGCGACTCTTACCCTATAGTATATTAAACTTTTATTTGATTGAACTGTGAACAATATCTAAAATTTAGGTTTTACCATAGCCTCCTTCTAATGTATTATTATGCTAATATAATATTGATAGTGTGGTTAGACTGGTATTCTATTTCTATGAAGATAATGTATGGAGCTTACTTAATGGTGATCTTTATTCAGAAATAAACTAATTAAGATAGACTGTCCATTAACCCCTCATAGAATTCAATGTTCCCAGTCAACCAGATAAATAAAATATATACAAATAAGGATAATAATTTAATTAAAAAGGCCTGACATGTTCAGATCAGGTATTAGCATAGTGGACTGGTGTCATAGTCAACCAATTAAGAGAACTCAATAATTTTAAGAATCCAGACGGCATTTGGTCCCCTCTGAATGTTCTACACGCTAGTCAACCCATACTATAATACAAGAATATATACTTAAGAAGCTCGATATGGGACCTTAAGGTATTCTAAGAATTGTCCCTAGTCAACCAAATAATATTTAGTTTACTCAATTAAACATTAATAATAATTATTAGAAGCCGCATTGTAATTTCCCTCTAGGAATGTATCCAGATCAACTTCTGGTAAACTAATAGTGAAGAAGATAATAACTTCAAGAGCCTCGCTTGGATCCTTTTTAGACGTGTACAGTCAACCAATAAA
>JABUQX010084171.1:0-5000 GCA_015478945.1 Trachelipus rathkii | reverse complement strand
TCTAAAAATTACCATGTGGCTTTCTAAGTATTATTCTTATTTATAAATTATTATGGATATTCTAGAGGGATGAATGTGGCTTAATTATTATTTTTTAATTATTAATTATTATTGGTTGGACTGGGACAGTCAAGATAGGCCAATGCGAAGATTCTTAAGTATTTATTCTTATTTATTATTTATTTGGGTTGACTGGGACATTCTAGAAGGCCCAATGCGGCTTCTTAATATTAATTTTTATTGGTGGACTGGGACAGTCTAAAAAGGCCATGCGTTTCTATTCTTATTTATTCATGAGCTTGACTTGGACATTCTAGGGGTCAGTGCGCTTCTAATTATTATTTTTAATTTATTAATATTATTATTTTGGATGACTGGGACAGTCTAGATAGGGCCATACGGCTTCTTAAGTATTATTCTTATGTATTATTTATTATGGGTTGACTGGGACATTCGATAGGGGCCAAAAAGCTTAATTATTAATTATTATTGGTTTACTGGGACAGTCATAGATAGAGCCATTACGGCTTCTTAAGTATATTCTTATATATTATTTATTATGGGTTGACTGGAACATTCGAGAGGGCCAATGCGGCTTCTTAATTATTAAAATTTATTGGTGACTGGGACTGTCTAAATAGGACCATTGCGGCTTCTTAAGTATTATTCTTTATTTCTTATGGGTTGACTGGACATCCTAGAAGGGTTAATGCAGCTTCTTAATTTTATTCTGAATAATAATAGAAGCTGCATTAACCCTTCTAGAATGTCCCAGCAGTCAACTCATAATAAAATAAGAATAATACTAGAAGCCGTCTTGGTCCTATTTAGACTGTCCAGTCAACCAATAAAAAATATTAAATTAATGAAGCTGCATTGGCTACTCGAGAATGTCCCAGTCAACAATAATTAAATATAGAATAAGAATAATATTAAGAAGCCGCAATAGGCCTTTCTAGACTGTCCCAGTCAACCAATAATGTATAAATAAAAATTAATAATTAAAAAAAAATAATTAAGAAAAACCGCATTGTCGCCTCTAGAATGTACCAGTAACTCATAATTAATAAGCAATAATACTTAAGGAAGCCGCCATGGTCCTTATTAGACTGTCCCAGTCAACCAATAAAAATATTAATAATTAGAGCCGCATTGGCCCCTGCTAGAATGTCCCAGTTAACTCATAATAAATATCAAATTAATAAATAAGAATAAATATTTAAGAAGCACATGGGCCTATCTAGGCTGTCCAGTCAACCAATAAATATATCAATAATAATTAATATTTTTTAAAAATAATATTAAGAAGCCACATTGACCCTCTAGAATGTTTCCAGTCAACTCATAATAAATAAGAATAATACTTAAGAAGCCCACATGGTCCTTTTAAACTGTCCCAGTAATATAAAAGTTTAAAAATTAGAAGCCGCATTTGGCCCCTCTAGAATGTCCCAGTCAACCATAATAAATAACTAAATTAAGAATAATACTTAAGAAGCCGCATGGGCCTATCTAGACAACTTCGCGCCTATTCTTATCCTCAAAGCCAAAATTTACCTCCTCGTTGTGCCCTCTCCAGCATATCTGTCGTTTTTAATAAGGGTGCTAAAAATTGTAGAGAAAATATTCAAATACTGGCCTACATATCTATTATACGACATTATATAAAAACAATATATATAATTAGTATTGATCTGGCATTAATTTTCAATTTTTAACCCTAGGCCTTGCTCTGGTTCAAAATCTTACAATGGAAAAAAAATGAAACAGCAACGCTAAAGAAGTTTACGGACTTACGGGTTACAATGCCAATAGTTTGTTGAAAATTGAAAAAAATATATTAAAAACTTCATAATTATATAGTTTTATTTTAATTTTTTATTTCCATTGAAGTTAAATCACTTAAATATACAAAAAAATAAAAAATATATTAAAAAAATAAAAAAATAAAAAATTCAAAAAAAATCATGATTTTTTAAATAAAAAAAATCAAGTAAAAAAATCATTTGATTTTTTCGTGCCATCCCTGGACAGGATTGATAGGGGTGTTCTGTGGCAGGTGTTACTGATATATGATCTTTGTGGTGAGCCTTTGAATGGAATCAAAAGTATGTATGTCTATAGTGAAACCTACGTATGAAAAATGGAGTGGAAAGTGAATGGTTTAATATTAATAGAGGAGAGAGGCAAGGATGTGATATGTCTCCATGGCTATTTAATTTGTATATGGATGAAGTGAAAAAAGAAATAGAAATAGAGGTGGCAAGGAAGGTGTTTAACTGATCGCATACTTTGTTTCATAAAGTGACGTTCTTAACTTTGATTAATTTTCTTAAATCATCATTGTACTTTTGTGAATAATTTATTATTTTTGTGGAGAAGGATAAATATAATTATTGCATAGAATAAACTTTACCATATTTAAGAAGAAAGCGTAATAATTTTTGCCTTCATTAGAACATTAGAAATATAGAGACAGTAAGAAGCCACATGGGCCTATCGGACTGTCCC
Organism: Trachelipus rathkii; assembly: GCA_015478945.1. NCBI lineage: Eukaryota > Metazoa > Arthropoda > Malacostraca > Isopoda > Trachelipodidae > Trachelipus > Trachelipus rathkii. The sequence goes on along the minus strand of JABUQX010084171.1, from coordinate 2,489 downwards.
AGTCAAACTAACTAAAGCAAACATGCTCATTGCAAATCCACAAAGCACCCTAGGGCTTGTCAAATTACTATAACAAAATCCACCAATTTGGCTTAGTCAAAAAAAAATTGTATATGATACCCAAACCATCCCCATACCTTAACAATTAAGTCATGGTCACACATGCAATCCAACATTAATAACTACTATCACTAAAAATAAACTATAGCCTATGCTTGGTTTAGCTTGAGATTGTGAAAAACTACATATACGGTACCCAACCAACCCTTTCTAAATTAATTATAAGAACTGATAAATACACAAATTATTAACACCACTATTTATAATCCCCCAAAAACCTACAATTACCACAAAAATACACACTAAATACACAAATTACACAGTAAAATGGAAGAGCAGTCAGAGCACAACCTCCTCCGACGAATGCTGCTTACATACACATCACATTGTGTCTTCTCAATCAAGCTGTAAGGATTTGAGTTTTAAGACATTAAAAATATAGAGACAGTAAGAAGCCACATGGGCCTCGAGACTGTCCCAGTCAACCCACTAACCAAACATGCTCATGTAAAACCCACAAAGCCACCCTAGGCTTGTCAAATTCTTGTAACTAAAATCCACCCAATTTGGCTTAGTAAAAAAAAAACATGATTATCGCGGACAAAACCATCCACATGCCTTAATAACTAAGTTATGGTCACACATGCCAGCTAGCTATAACATTAATAACTACTATAACTAAAAACACAGCCTAATTTGGCTTCATTTATATGATACCCAAGTAACCCAACCCATCCATATACCTATCCAACCCTTTCTTAAATTTTGCAATTGAGTCACACTCAACAACCTCCTGTGGCAAACCATTCCAAAATTTAACAACCCTATTGCTAAATGTATGACCTTTTGTTTTATTCAAGAATGGGCATGCTTCTTCTTAATTTCTTATGGCCCCCTGGTCTCCCGTTCATTTGACTTCTACTATAAAGGAATTTAGGTAATTAGTCCATTTTTGAGGTAACTGTTATCAGATATCGATTGTTTTTTCGATAATCGTAACTTATCGGATATCATTGTTACCCATTTTCCAACTTTAGTTTGTTTGAACATTTAATGGAACATTTGGCTTCGGCTGAATTTACATGAAATTTTTTTCAAAAATGAAAAAATATTTGTTTATATATACGTATATATTAACTTAAATATGGTAGCCTATTTAAAAAAATTATGAAAAATTAAATAAAATTCAAAAATTTGAATTTGCATATATATATAATATATATATATATATATATATATATATATATATATATATATATATAATATATATTATATATATATATTATATATTTTATATATAATAAATGTATATATATATATATATTAAGGGATAGTACCGATAGTATCGGTATCGGTAGTATCAGCCATTTTTTGGGGTATCTGTATTGGCTAATATGGCCGATACTTAGCCGATACTTCTTACTTTTTGGGTGAAAAATTGGAGAAACTTTCTTAGATTTCAATAATAAATCTAGGTTCGATATATAATAGTTAGTACTAGGTTATGTTTTTTTTTTTTTCTCGATTTCCTTTTTAAACTTAGATTTTTAGCGTTTCTCCCTCCAACTTGGGCTTTAGTGTAATTATTTACCATTTGGACAAGCATTAGTTATAATTTATACCGATTTACTCTTCTACTTTTTTAAGTTGATCAATAATATATATATTTTTTTTTATTTTGTACGCCATTTCGTGAGAGCGTGTGGGTGTGCAAGTGTTTTTAAAACTGTTTCTCGGATTATTCATTATTTAGATATATTTGCTGTAAATAGGGGTTTATCGTTTTAAAATTTCCAGGTTTTCAAATTAGTTTTAGCGTACAAATAAATTTTTCTCATTTTCTCCTTTGGTTTTTATCTATTTGTTTCGTGTCTTTTTTTTTTTTTTTTTTGTGTGATTGTGTGTGCTGGATGATAGCAGATTTGCACAGGCGTGGCTTTCTTGTGACTTTACCAACATCAATGGCTTGCACTCTTAACTCTGCATCCATGGGAATACCACCCTTTTATAATCTAACCCTGATTTTATCGCGTGCATCTATGAATCTGAGACCCAGATGGGTAAGAATTTCATCCTTCAACTCGTTTATTATATCCAAATTAACTTATTTTATAATTTCCGTCTGGGAAGGGTGGAGTATGTGTCTTATGTAAATATAAACACTCCTATACACGTTTCTCGAGAATTTCTCGGAATCTCCCAACTTCGAGTTTGTGGCTTAAAATCTTTTTTCCGTTCACTCAATAATCTTTGTGCTTCTGCTACTGTTTTTCTAACAGAACAGATTTTCATGCCTTTTATTGATTACCTTACTACTTCTCACGAGAATTGTTTATATCTTCTCATCCAAAATACTGAGGTCCTCGTATTTAGGGGTTTCATGTACACATTACTGAATCGTGGTTCCTCTCATACTGAATTTATCTCTC
>JABUQX010084170.1:17500-26580 GCA_015478945.1 Trachelipus rathkii | reverse complement strand
TCACAGAAGTGCGAGAAAGCACTTTGATGAATAACAAGATATGTTCTTGAAAGGACGCCCTAGGAGTAATATTTGTGAGAAAAGGCGCGACGTGATAGTGAGCATGCAGAATGAGAAACATAATAATGAAAGAGAGAAAGCAATTAGTGCAAAAGAAGCGGAGAGTAAGAAGAACAATGAAATGGTTGAAGACAGAAATAAAGTACTGAGCATAGCTCATAGTTAAATGTTTAGAAATCACTAAAGGGTCAAAAGAAGATAGAAGGAAAAGCGCAGCAGTACTATTGGCCTATGATAAGCCAAGATGACCTCTGGGAGGGAAGTAGTACCAATTACAGAAAGAATCATACAGGTCGTTAGGAAGAAAAGGATTTTGTGAAAAGATGCAAAACCATCAGAAGATAATAATGAAGAAATATTTCATGACGACAGTAGAAAATGATTTCGTTATATAACAAACAGGAATGAACTGTAACACAAATACAATAAAAATAATCGGCTCTTGCGTTCACCAGAGATAAGTGGCAGCAATAGTTGAGGAACATGAAATGTAAGAAAGTAAATTGTCGAAATAGATGAGAAAGAGCTGTGAAACATAAAGTTATCTAAAGGAATAAACACTAGCAATGTATGGAGACAATGTGCCAAAATAAGAGGAAACAAAGTGATAAGAGAAGCAGTATAAGTTATCAAGGTCCGAAACGTATGTTGAAAGTGGTCAGGAGGCTCTGCAAATAAAAATGAAAGAAAAATTAAATACAAAGAGCGTAAAAAAGTCAGTGTCCAGAAGTCGATAACAATAAGAAATGCAGTTTGTTGTGTAGGTCATCGCAAGAGAACAACTGGTCAGGGCGATGAGGAGAATATTGGACGGGATCAACGATGTTGAGTTTTATATAGACTGATATCATTGTTCATTCAAAGACTGGCATGAACACATGACACGATTATGGACGTACGTACAAAGCTGCAGATGAAGGTACACAATTAGACCTTCAAAGGTTGTGTAGTGCGCCGCATGCAAGTGTTGAGTATCGTAGACATCATATCAGCAACGGATAAAAAGATTGCAAGAAGAAAATGTTAGATTATGAAAGCTTTAACTGCCAAGAAACAAAAGCAGGTCAGATCCTTTCTCGGTTTAACAGTGTATTATAAGGAAGTCACAAGGAACTACGCTGGGTAGCGGCCCACTTATGACTGAGCGAAGTGCACTGTAGGAGAAACACCAAAGGGCATTTTGAAGAATTAGAAGATAGGTCGTTAATTCAAAACCTATATTAAGAATGCCCCGTCCTTAATAGAGTGGGTTTACCTTCAGGTAGACGCCTCGCATACATCTTTAGTTTTTCCGTCTTGCAGAGGAAAAGTGAGATATTACATCCAAGCGTACGCAGTAAAAAGCTCAATCCCACTCAACAAGCTATAGTATATTAAGAAAGAAGCCTTAGCAATCGTGAGGGTAAGAAATTGAGCGTTATTGTACGGAAAATATTTCCCAGGTCTTCAGATCTGACCACCAACCCCTCTACTGCTATAAATAAGAAAAAAAATGATAACCCCAGAATCATGGCGTGGAGCTACATTTGCCAAAGGTTCAGGTTTTTATTACAAACATATCAACGGTTAGAAAAAAATATTGATTGCCATTACTTGAGGAACGTTCCAATCGGTGACGGAACGCTCGAGGATTTGAAACGACCCACCATGGAAGAAGAGGATATTCTCGCAAGCGTTCAAATGAGAATGTAATTGAGCAAAATTACTGTGTAATTTGCTTGAATAAGGGGGACTTAAATGTAATGTTCTGAGGAACATGCGTCATTAGGAAACTCTTGCTAGAATCACTCTCCCCAATGTTGTTTTATCCCCCTCAGAGCACGTCCTTTAAGGTAGCCCGGTCCCGTCGAGTTATATATATATATATATAATATTATATATATATATATTATATTATATATTATATATTATAGTATATATATATTATATAATATATATATATATAATATATATATATCCTATTATTTAGTATTATATATATATATATATATATAATTATAGTATAATATATAGTATATATACTATTTAGTATATATATATTATATATATATATTATATATATAATAATATATAATATATATATATATATAATATATATATATATATATAACACTTAATAATATATACTATTATATATATATATCTTAACTATATAGTTCCAACCCTATATATAATATATATATATATATTATATATAATATATATTATCAAAGTTGGCTCAATTTTTATTTAATAATAATGATGGTAAACGATTTTATTGTAGTTCTTAAACTTCACATAAAAGATTGCAATGAAACTCTTGGTATATGATTATTATCATTAGTATTCATCACTATCATATTGAATTATTATGTTATTATTATTCATTATTCATATTATTTATTATTATTATTATTATTTATATTATTATTATTATTATTATTATTTTTTAATTAATGTATTTTATTATTATAACTCGTCAGTTTCTCAATGTGGTTTGTAATATATTAATATATATATTATATATATATATATATATATATATATATATATATATATATATATATTATAATAACTATATATATATATATTATTTAGGTTACTATATATATATATATATATATATATATATAATATGTATATATATATACTATATATATATAATATATAATATAGATAATATATATGTATTATATATATATATATATAGTATATATACTTTTATAGGAAAAGCAATACTAGGGCCTTCCACATATTAAACTTTATTTGAAATCACAACGTTCGATAATAACACTAATTGGAGTCATAAAATATTCCCACATAAATAAAACATTAATAATTTTAAGTATACAAAAATTCTGACAAAAATTCTAGTGCCAAATCATTGAAATTTAATGTAGTATAAGACAGGGCTGCGGAGTCGGAGTCGGAGTCGTGGAGTCGAGTCGTGGAGTCGTGCAATTTTCCCGGCGAGTCGGAGTCGGAGTCGAGTCGGAGTCGAAAACTCTGTGCATGTGGATCGGAGTCGGAGTCGGGTCGAAGATTTCTGTTGTAAGTGGGTCGGATCGGATCGAGTTCGAAAATTTAGAGAACTATTATTATATTATTATTATATTATTATTATATATTATTATTATATTATTTATTATTATTATTATTTTATATTATTATTATTATGATAATTATTATTATTATTATTATTATATTATTATTATTATATATTATTATTATATTATTATTATTATTATTATGATTATTTATATTATTATTATTATTATTATAATTATTATATTATTTTATTATTATTATTATTATTATTACTATAAAAGTTTTGGATTTATTTCCAACGTGTCTAAATATTATATGTACATTTAATTTAATTCCTTATAAATAATCTTTGAATAATATACAGGAGAAGAATGAAGATATATTTACATAGATTTCCCGACGCGTTTTCGTTCTCTATCTTGAACAGTCAGAGGATTATTTCTTGTTAGCGAATGAGTCTTAAATTGTTATATAATAAGTAAATCAAAAGATATTGAGTCTGACTGATCAATACATAAAATTTTATGTTAATGTCTGGTTGCGTGTTTGACTGTAGAAGGAAACCTCCGCAATTTTAGTTTCTGGACTTCACACGACCCGTATAATATTGTGAAGTGTTAGAAATATTACTAATAGTTGACCATGTGCCGTATTAAAATGTTGAAAGATTTTGCTGGGACGGTAGATATGTTGATATGCCCTGTCCGACAATCTATTCTTCGTTTAACCAATATATGTCGACGTACGTACAGTCTAACTCAGGGCAGTTAAATTTGTACACAACGTGATGGTTGCGGTCAAAGCATCTCTTGTGTTAAAGGAAGATGACAGTTGTTTGGACTTCATGGTTATAGATCTGACTGTAATTTTTGAGTGTCTTTAGTTTTGAGGTGAGATTTCAAAATATTACGAAGGCACTTCTCTCTTCCTTATTGACAAATATCATTGGAAGTTTTGAAGAAAATTATCGAATTTTCTGTATTATTTTACTTTCTTTATTATATAATTGTAAGGTTTTATTAATTAAATTTTGAACTGAATATTGGGGATATCACAGTTAATTAAATTTTATGAATGCGACAAAATTTCTTTCATCAAAAGTATCAAGTGGAACATACGGTTGTATGTTCTGTAAACAAAAATTTTTACAATAGATTCTTTGTAATAGTTGGTGTAATGGATCCAAGTTCATTATACAGCACCATTTCAGGGGTTTGACATGTTATGCCTGTAGATATGAGCCGTCAGAATTAACAGTGATTTTTGATTTTGATGTCTAAAAACAGATAGCATTATTAACCTAAGTTACGTATGTGAATTTTAAGCATGACCACTCTTGAATCTGTGAGAACTGTGTATGTTGATCTAGTTCATAAAAATGCGATGAAGTGTCGTCGACCCTTATTGTAAAATTACGGCTTAAATTTGTGTTCCACGACGGATTTCTTTTCCTGATTGGACATAATAGGATCAGCAAATGTTGGTGCCAAGTGGTGTAAGTCCATCGGCACTCATCAGTTTTGATAATATGTTTTCTTAATTCTAAACGGTTATGTTGAGCACAACAAATTAATAAAAAGTTCCTCATATGTTGTTCTGATATTTTGGGGGGGGGTAGGTTATTTGAGTGATAAACTTCGTTAATTTATTATGTCACATCGTATTCAAAGAACCGGTACATTTCCATGAACAAAGATTCACATCCAAGTGAGGCAATATTATTTGTGACTCAATTTTTAAGTTTGATAATTTACATAATGTTTCATTATTTGATTTAAACTATGAAAGAGTTATTCAATATATGAGTCGGAATAATGCTGTCAGATATTGGCAATTCGTGGTTGTACCGTTACGCACATAGAATTTACCAGGTCTCAAAAGTTGAATTTGCTGAGTTTTTTCGTGTATTTTAGCAATCCATATACATATATCCTAATTATTAAAATCCGATGTTCATATAATGTTCTCAGAAATTCATTTTTCTTTTTATTCAATGTAGGGTATGATCGTAGCGCCATGAATTTTAACGCTTACAGTACAATATGATTCAGTTTAAATCTAATACACTATATTATCTGATTTATTATTATTATTATTATCTATTATTATTTATTATTAATTATTATTCTTCAATTCCATCAATTATCCATTATTATTATATTACTGCTACTTATTCTGTATTATGTCGACATTGAGAACCAACAACTTAGTAAATAGGTAGACATTTCATTTCAATAGAGCGCAAATAATACATTATTACTTATTCATCACTACCTGTATCTATCTATTATTGCAATACTCGAACTAGTCCTAAGGTACACCTGTTCAATTTATAATGGACTGCTTTGTAATTATTATTCAATTATTAATTCGATTTTGCTTATCTATTTATAAATAAATGATCTTGATCTATCATTTTTAGCATTATATATTATTAATTATTATTAATTATTCCTATTATTATTAATTATTATTATATTATATTATGATACTCATTAATTATATCTAGTTTATTTTGTATTCATTTTAAAAACAACGCTTTTGGACTATAATATTTCCAACGTACTTACGTATAGCATTTGGAGATTAAATTCATTGGAAAGTGGTATATTTTTTTATCTCAATATGGAAGGGAAAAAAAATTTGTGTTGAAACAAACAAAAGTGTTTTACGTGTAACTCTGAGCACTAATCTTGAGTCAGAGTCGAAATTTGAATTTGACGTGCGAGGTCGGTAGGTCGAGTCGGAGTCGACAAATTTTTGTGGTGAGTGGAGTCGGAAGTCGGAGTCGGATGTCGAAGAATCCTTGTGTTTAAGTGGAGTCGGTAGTCGGAGTCGAGTCGAAACCAAATTTGAGTCTTGAAGGAGTCCTGGACAGTAGTACAGTCGGAGTCGAAAATATTTTACGACTCCGCTCAGCCCTTGGTATTAATATATATATAGTACGTGATACATTAGAATTAATCCATTTGATCAAACAAAAGTTCACATATTTACAAGGATGGATCATAATCAGAAGAAATATAAAATGTCGCTCTCCATCAGTAGATAACTTAAATTATACAAAATAAAAGCAATTAAATGATTAAAATTCTGTATTAATGGTAACTAAATTAAAATGGAATATTAAATTATTAACAACACCAGAAAAATTCTTAAAATTCACCAGACAAGTCTCAGACATCTCCAAGTATCATATTAACGAATGTAAACAAACAAACTCCATATTCAAAGAGAGTTAAATTAGCTGTAGTTTAAATGGGCCTGAATCACTATTAAGAGAGGGTTTAATGTTGTGAATATATAAAGCTTCCAAAATATGCAAGTTGGTTGGTGAACTTGTTTGTGTTAATATATTGAAATTATTGTAATTAAAGGTATGGTCTTGAGTATGTGAGTGGTCTCTAATAGCGGAATGGGAAGGTGAATTCAACCACGCTTTGGTACGAGTAGAAATGCCTCTGTGCTCAAAGATCCTCACGTGGAATTGACGTATTACAGCTATCACAAGTAAATTTATAAATTATTGAGGATCGAAGAGCTGCAGGGACATGATCCTTATGGTTGCAAAATGAAGAGATCATGGACGAAGTTGTGAATACTAGATTAACGTTCAATTGGGGAAAATAGCACTGCAAAAGGGAGGATAGTTCCTTACGAAGTTTCACGAAAATATGTTCATAAAAAGGTAATTTTATATACAAACTGCATTTCAAAGCTGAATACGTTAGAGGCTTGGGTGTGTAACGAGAGTTCAAAAAATCCTTTATATATTTATTTACTAATGAAACGGGGTAACAATTATCTTTAAAAAAATTTAAGAGAAAATTAAATTCTTCATGCATGAGTCGGAAATTAGAACTAAGATGATAGGCTCTATATATTAGAGTTTTAATACTGTTGCATTTATATATAAGTGGAGTATGACTAAAGAAATTTAAACCTTGACCCGAAAAAGTCTTTTTACGATAAACATTTATGGTAAAATTTACATCGGTTTTTTAATTAACATATCCAAAAATGGTATGGTGCCGTTAACTTCTTCTTCTTTTGTAAAATTAATATTATTTAATTGTGCGTTTAAATAATTAAAAAAAGGGAGTATTTCATTTCTGTTTGAAAAAAGTAAAAATGTGTCGTCCATGAATCTTTTGTAATGAACTGGTCTAAAGGAGGGGGGACATTTCTGTAACCAAATCTTTTCATAATGACTTAGGTATGAATTGGCAAGGGTGGCACTAAGTGGAGAACCCATAGCTAAGGAATCAGTTTGTTTGTTGGGATAATTTATTGTTAAAAAAATACGTATCCTGGGTAGCTGATTCAGTAAAGTTTTAAATTCAGACCTGGTGAAGCCATGAAATTAGCTATTTAAATGAAAAATATCATCCAATAGAAATTCAATTGTGGCTTATATAGGAATATTTGTATACAAGGACTCTATATCAAAACTTGTCATAAAAAAATCATTCAAATTAATGCCTAAAAGCCAGTTTTTAAAGGTGTATGAATTTTTTATTATGTAATCATTGGTGGCAAAGGGGGTCAAAAGAGGTACTAGGAATTTTGCTAATCTATAGTTATGAGTATTAAAGGCAGCCAGGATGGGGCGGATGGGGATATTAACTTTATGTATCTTAGGTAGTCCATATAAGATGCCTGGGGAAGAGCCACGAGAGTACAATTCACCAAATAATGTTTTATCAATCTTATTAGCTTTCAACAATTTACGTAGAAAACGGTTAATTTTTTCTTCTAGGTTAAGTGACAAAATTTATGGGTCTTTATTCAAAATTGGGATAAATTTGGTTGTGTCAGAAATGATATCAAGAATTTTACAAATATAATCAGCCTTATCTAAGAGTACGACACCCAAACCTTTATCCGGTTTGCAAATAATTGTTGAATGATCATTCTTGATTGAACTTAATTAATTATATTCTGCCTTCAAAAAAAATTTTCGTACTTAATTTTCAAAGGCAAGCATATATAGTATAGTATTATATATATATATATTAATATATATATATATATAGATATATATATACTATATTATAGCATAAATAATATATATATAATATATATATTATATATATTAATATATTATAATATATATATATAATATATATATATATATATATATATATATATAATATAATATATATACTATTAATATATATATATATATATATATAAATATATATATATAGTATATATATATATATAAGTATATATATATTAGTATATATATAGATATATTATATATATATATATATATATATATATATTATATTATATATTATATATATATATATATATATAACAGTGGCCGTACCTTGAAGATTAAATTGGGTAGCAGCTATTATATTATATATTATATATATATCAGTATATTATATATATATTATATATAATATATATATATATATATATCATATATATATAATATATATATATATATATATTAATATAAGTATAATTATATAAATATAATATACTATATTTCATTATTATTTATTATTATTATTATTATATTATATTATTATATTGATTATTATTATTATTATATTATTATTATATTATTTATTATTTATTATTATATTATTGATTATTATATTTATTATTATATAATAATAATAATAAATAATAATAATAATAATAATAATAATAATAATTGAATAATAATATTAATAATGAGATATATAATAATTAATAATCATAGAGCAAAATATTGTCTCTGAACATCTGACTTTAATCTGTTACTTAGTTAAAGAAACGTAGGCCTTCCTGATTTTGTAAAATTAAAAAGTGTTCCTTAGAAAAGCTTTTAAAGCTATTTTTCAATAAAAAAATCTACTTACTGCCATTATGCACTATTTTAATGATTTTATTATATTAAAGATTAAATTTCACACTTGTGCAGGTAAAAAAGAATATTTAAATAACAAATACAACAACTTCAACCTAAAAATTGCTGTTGCCATACTTTTGAT
>JABUQX010084170.1:0-12500 GCA_015478945.1 Trachelipus rathkii | reverse complement strand
TATATATATATATATATATTTATAGAGAAGAGAGGAGAGACCGAGAGAGAGAGAGTTGTGTGGTGTGAGGAAAAGGGTAAATGAGAGAATAAATGAAAGTACGTGAGATGGTTTGTGGTCATATGGAAAGGATGAATGGATAGTCGGTTGGTTAATTAAGCGGATGTTTAGTGGTGGTGGCTGGGGAATCGAACCTTGGACTCGCTGTGAGATCGAACGCAGCAAAAGATGGCATATTGTAGTCGTCACGCTGAAACGGATTAATTAAATCGCCTCCGGACTAATCAGATTTAATCCTCCATATACAATAACCATATTCCACTAGTACATTCATTACCTATCATTACCTCCTATACACAATACTACTCCACCTTATATTATATTATATCGAACTATATATAATATATATATATATATATATATATATATATATATATATATACTTATATATATATATATATATATTATATATATTATATATATATATATACTATAATAAATATTAATATAAATATAAATTATATATATAAATATATAGTATATATATATAATTATATATATATTATATATATATAGATATATATATATATAATATAATATATATATTAATATACTATATATATATATATATATATTATAATATATATAATATATATATAATATCTTCTTATTCTCTTATATCCCTTTCTATTTTTCCCAAGAATGGGAGTAAGGTGCGCAACGAGCATCGGAAAAGGAAAAAGCAGTAGAAGAACATAATAAGTCGAAAAGAAAGCCCAGCTTTACCGCCCCTCAGTACCATTAATTGTGAGAACTACATCCAGTCAGAAAATCCAACCTAAAGCTTCATGGGACAGCGCTGGACCATCACTATGGTAGGTCGGTCTTTGTAAGGGTTCATCCCCTTGGCCCAGGTGCGGCCACAACCATACCCCCTTCACAACCCCCGCCATTCACTCCTTTTTATTTTACACCTTTCTTCTCGCCTCTACCCAAAACTCACATTTTCTCTCCTTCAAACAGTCGATTTACTGACTCAATCCACTTTTTCTTCTCGGGTCTCCCAGCCGGTCGGTTCCCAACACACTCGCCACTATACATCCGCTTAACAACCGACTATCATTCATCCTTTCCATATGACCAAACCCATCTACAACATACTTTCATTTATTCTCTCATTTACCCCTTTCTTCACACCCAATTACTCTCCTAATAAGTTCATTCCTCATTTTTATCAATTCTTCCACACCTAACACGCCTAAGATTGTCCATTCTGAACACATTGAACTTTTAGATCTATACTTCTTACAGACCATAGTCTCACTACTAAACAATAACCACAGGTAACAGCATACCCTCATGTGAGACTCTAGCACACTCAAAGACTTAGTCCCTTTACATTCACCAACGGATTTAAGTGCACCAGCCACCTTCCTGCCATTCACAACTTTCCTTACTTACACTCTGCATCGTCGTTCCTTCTTCATCCAACATTACCCTAAATATTAAAACTCAGACACATTAGTTCCAGCTGCTCACCATCCAACTAACTTCACCACTGAGGGAGTGGTCCTCACTCACAAACCAACCTTTTACTCTTATCAGGTTATTCAGCCCCTCCTTTTTACACCCTGCCAAATCTCTCTACAATCCTCTAAACTCTCTCAGGATTCGCCACACAGACCAATTATCCGCAATATAAATAGTTAGGCGCACCCTCCACTCATCTCCATTCTCCACCATTTCTAACACCATTTCCTGCCATCCCCACCTCCACAAATTCTTTCATAACCCCCATCCATATTCAAAAAATTGAATAACCAAGAGACATAAACACAACCCTGTCTTTACTCCGCTATTAATCCTAAACAATCACCATTGACACCAATTTTTCTTACACACGCTTCAATATCGTCATACATACTTTTGATTCCAATCAGAAGCCTACCACCAACACCATATATCACTTAACAACCTGCCATAAACCTTCCTATTAACTCTATCAACGCCTGTTGCAAATCCATTAAAACCTTAAATACAATTTATATTATTGAGAATTTACATGAAGGTAAGTTCTCTTGATATGCAATCACAAGCAGTTGAGTGAATGCTTCTACCAAATAATCATGGGTCTCGACCCAACGGCTAATTTGCCTCAAGGGGACATTATTAACGTCACCATTGAATCATCCAAAATCAATGAGCTTCATGGAATGGATGTGCAAGCAAAAATGCAGAAAAGCGCTAATATTGAGGCTTAATTAGTAAAATAAGGTATTCGCTAGTTACTAGTTTGACCTACATATAGCATTGCCGTCTTAGGAGTACTCTGTTCAAAAACTTAAAGTAAAGTATAAGGATTTACGAGGCTAGAGAAGTGTTAGAGTTAAACAGAAAAGATAGAATAGTGGAACCTAACGGCTAGTCTCTGCTTAATTCAGTTAATATAAGGGTTAGGACCAGCTTTGGAAAAAGAAGACCTTAACATAAGTTCTTTTTAGAACGTTCCTTATCTTTAATAGGCAAAATACTTTGCCTAACTAGAACTAATGTTAATAATATAAAATAAATACTTACATCAGTTTTTAATGGATATACTTCAACAAATAGCATAATGCTACAAAAAGGATCGGAGATATATCATCTCACATTTAACTCAATTGACTCTCAATTTTCAAGTGCCTCGTTTTTAAGTTTCAAAACAAACTTTTGCTGTTGCCAACAAAATATATTTTTCAAGAAAGTCTCCAAAACACCAAAACAGGCTATAAATACTTGAAATATTCTAATTCTTGTAAGCATTTTAAAAACCCCAAGTTCAATTTAAAATAATTAATAGCAACATAGTAAGGTTTAATACAGGAATAAAATATTTCTAATATCCTCCCAGCAAAAAACAATTTGCTGGAGGCAAATTAAGGGGAAATGATTTTCAAATGTACAAACAACTTTTAAACCATAACATTCAGTTCAGAACAACATGCAATTGCTCATATCATACCATGCAATATTAATTATAGAGCAAATCAAACATATTTACAAAGTTTAAGCTTCATATAACAAGCCAATACAAACTAAACCCTAAATCTAACTTAATTCTAAAAGGAAACTATTATTTACAAATCATCCAGCTTTTCTTTCAGGAATTTCCTGAACTTCACAGCAGCCTTCCTTGCAGGTCTTTTCTTAACACCTGACTGCCTACTCCTAGCAACTGGAGGAGTAGGATCAGTATTAAGAACTTCTTCAGTAGAATTGTCAATATCATCCCTTCTTTCACTCTGATTTGCCCCAGAGTGGGTTATAGACAATTCCATTGGATACAGGTTGCAAATAGGATGATGAACAGTTTTACCATTGCTTTGTTTAATTTTTACTGACCTAATAATTTTATCATGGCCTATAACCACTTCTATGACCCTTCCCAACATCCAGAAGGGTCTAGGTTTGTTGGGCAGTTTTATAAGTACAACATCACCACACTTTATACGATTAGTCCAAGGACTCTTTTGATACAAGTTTCTACTATGCTCTCTGAGACTCAACAAATACTCTTCATACCATAGCCTTTTGAATTCTTCAAAGGTCATAAGTTGCTGATCCAGACATTTAAGTACAACATCCCTGTCCATCTCTCTTCATGGATCTTCCAAGTCTCTAAAGACAAGAGCCGAATTAGAGTGCATTTTCAGAAAGGAATTGGGAGTAATGATGTTTAAATCATTTTCAGAAGACCTATAAGTGAGAGGTCTGGAATTTATAGCGTCTTGAACAGAGGATAAAGAGGTCAGTAGTTCAAAATAAGAAAGTTTTTTAGTTTGCACAGTTTTATATAAGCAATTTTTAACAGTCCTAATAAGCCTTTCCCAAGCTGCTCCAATAAACGCAGCATAAAGAGGAATTTTAATATGCTTAATGTGACACCTAGTAAGATGATCACAAAATTCTTGGGAATAAAATACATTACTCAGGATATCTCCTGATTTTCCAAATGCTCGAGCATTATCAGAGTACAGGTGAGAAGGAATAGTGTACCTATTGCAGAACCTTTGAAAGGCAAGTAGAAAGTTCTCTGTAGACATGTCAGGAACAAGCTCCAGGTGTAAGGCCCTAATGCTCAAACAAGTAAAAAGTAGAAAATAACATTTTGTATCCTCCTTACTTTCTTGTGCTCTTAACAGAAACTGACCTTGTGAATCAACTCCCCACATGATGGAAAGTTTGATCAAAGTTTAGTTGGTTTTTAGCAAGTTTGTGTAAGTTTGGGATAATTGAGCAGAGAGCAATTATATTTCTTTACTAAGAAACAGGAAGACAGACAACCCAACAAACAAACACACTACAACAACAACCAACCACACCACCACACAACAACCACACACACAAACACAACCCATACCGATATATATAACCAGCTATATATACGGCAGAGTCATACAGAACTCTCTCGCTAATCCCTCCTCAACACTAGAATATAAATACAAGACAGCTCTCGCGCATACACGCACCTCAAGTGCGCACCCGAGCCAACGACCTAATAGGCGAACCTCAAAGCAGCATCTCGACATCACGTGCACTCAACTCTCGCACAAAATGAGAGAGAGTGCAACCCCATCGGCTATACTGACCATCTCGACCACACGTAAACAGATCCTACACAGTAACTACCATACACCTACAACTGAGAGCAACGAGCAGTAGACATCCACACCTCTCGGGGCCGGAGAATCATTCATACATTCTGTCCAAACACAATATCTAGAGTATATTTAACACAGAACGCCGACGAATAGGCATGACAGTACACGACCAACATCAATCCATTAACGTCTCGAACGAAAACTAAATTTTTTTTCAAAACACTGCAAGTTGCACTAAGCACATATAGTAAAGACAGCAACATTTGAGCGGAGATCGTAGCCAATCCACACTCACCTATATCACAATCAAACCTAATAATACACCAACTATAACACGATAAGTAGTATTATCTTACAAATATCAACTTATCCAAACCATACTCGGCAAACACCCTTTACATAATGTCTAAACTCACATCCACGCCATCTCGTCGCCGTACACCATGCTCAACCACAAAGGACCCTATTTAACTCAGAGGCACATAGCCCTCAACAGCTCAGGAACGACATAGCGCCATTTTTCAAAATCATTAGACAAGAATTGCATGGTTCCATTCACCAGACTTTATAAATCTATCACACTACCAATCGACCACTCTCAAATCGCAACTACCACCTCATATGGTCAGCAGTAAAATCACAATTAACGCCGTACACCGAACAAAGCATCCCACTCAAGCCATAACTTTACTCTCGACAAATGTATTAACTAGGCACCACAAATTAAAATTCACGTAACATACAGCCCACAGTTCTGCTCCTCTCGCTATCTCTTTACACCCACATTTGCATTTACACTTAGGGTTATTTGTTAACAGCCAGGAAAGCACTACCTGGGCATCTAAAATTTTAAATTAATATCTTCAAAGGAAGACAAAATGCTGGGCAAACACTTAAATGCAAGCACAACAGCCATAAGTTCAAGGCAAGGGATGCTCAACTCCTTCAAAGGGGCCATTTTAGCCTTAGAAAAGACTAATTCAGAAATGTTATCACAGCATGCATATACTATAAATCCATAAGATGTTTTTGAGCTGTCACAAAATACATGCAAACCATAAACCTTGTCCTTGTCCTTATCAAGGGCCATTCTCCTAAAAGATAATTCAGAAGCCTTATTAAGAGAAAAAGCAACCCTTTTCCACTCAGTTATAATTTTAGGATCTAGGACAGTATCCCAATCTACTTTAGGACTCAAACCCCATATGTCCCTCATCAATATCTTACCACTAACTGTTAAAGGTAAGATTAATCCCAAAGGGTCAAAAACAGAGGAAATTGCTGACAAAATTTGCCTTTTAGTATTAGCCTCTAGGTTAATATCAACTTTCGCCACACTTAGGCTATCATTTTCCAAATGATATCTATAACCTAAGACTTTCTCTTCCGGGCAACCATGCGCAGCAAATCTGCCATCCGCTTCAAACATAGAATTTAACTTTGGCAAGTTAGAATTCCAACTTCTAAGTTTAAAGGAAGCTTCATCCATTCTCACACATGCTTCTTTATAAATGTACTCTAATTCTAAATGATTATTGCTACTATAAAGGAAATTATCTACATAAAAGTTGCTTGCTAGCAGTCTAGAGCATAAATCATCTGGAAATTTAGAGGCATGGTGTTTCATGACAAAATGGAGAATAAAAGGGCTGCTAACAAAACCAAACACCAAGGTGGTGTAGCGGTAGGTGACAATTTTGCCATTTTCTACCCAGAAAAAACAAAATCTATTCCTATTCTCTTCAGTAAGCAATTTAATAGTATTAATTTTAGGAGTGAGGACATTAGGTCAATGCCTGGATAGGCAGCTTCATTCAAAGAAGGCAATTTAAGGTTGGTTTTTAAAGAACAATTGAAAACTGGGCGTATTTTGGTAGTAACCTGAGCCTCAGTCTTTAGGACAGGCCGATGGGGAATGAAAATAAATTTTGCATATTCTGAAGGGTTTATATCCACCTTTTCAATAATACCATCAGCCAACTGTTGGCTAAAAACTTTGCCATAATCATCAAATAAATCTTTATAATGTAAATTAGAGACAACTCTATCAAGGACTTTACGGGCAACCACATGATTAGAAGGAACCAGGTCAATGGTTTCCTTCCAGGGGAGTTTCACAAAGTAGTGACTATCTTTAAAAACTATGTTTTTATTAAATTCAGAAACTTGCAAAATATCGGCTTTAGCCATATCTTCATTAACATCTAAAATACCAAGGCTTTCAAGAGTAAATATATTATCAAGACCGTGTTCTACTACACTGTCCTCAAAAATACTTGTCAATGGATTAAAGTATGAGGTGGAAGGACTTAAAACCTGATTAACAAGAGAGGAATGGGCAAGATTTTCGTGACACGAAGGGCCCTCCAATTTTATTAGAAGGCACATTCAGTTTATCAATTTGGTCAGGGTATAGAAAATTTTTAATATCACCAAATGGTACAATATGCTGACCCATCTTAAAACAAGCTCCATTCATACATCTCTCAAATGAAAAGGGTGGCAAATATTGTAACAAATCTATACCAATTAAAGCATGCAATTCTACAAAATCCTCACAACCATGCCTATCACTCAAAGAACTTACACTGTGCCCAAGTTTATTTATATTCTCTAACGCCATTTTTAAACCAGGTATTTCAAACTTAATATCAAAAGGACTCATCAATGAGCAAGGCAAATGGAAACTGGTTTCTGCCAGGCAGATCAATAACAAAGGAGCTAAGAAAGAAAGTTTTTTCTTTCGATGAAATAAAACTATGTATGTCATAGCTAATACTATACAAAGTTTTCAAGTCTAATAGCTGCCCTGCAACTTTAGAACTAACATAACTTCGTTCCGATCCAGAGTCTAAAAGAGCTAACAAACGGCACTGCTTACCCCCTTGGTGCAAAGTGATTTCTATAAATGGGAGGAGATAGTTTTGTTCACCCTTATTAAAATTAATGCAAAGATAGGACATAGTTTGACTGCTAGAATTATTAGAATGCCCCTGTTTACATAAAGCAGAAATATGAGTAAAAAGTTTACAATACATGCAAGCGTAATCTAAAAAGCCCCCTTGATTACCCGGACATTCTTCAGTAGCATGCTTGGCACTCGAGCAAAACTTACAAATATGCAGCTGGTCACAGCGTTCTAGCCTAGATTCAATGTCTGTGTAAGATGGACATTTATTCATGCTATGACCTGCCATGCTGCAAAATTTACACGGGAAAGCTGAATTAGCTGCTTTGCTTCTAAAAGGAACATTAGATTTGGCAGACTTTTGGGTAGTCTTAAAGTTTTCAAGGGTACCTTTAGAACCATTGGGGTGGAGTTCCTTTTCATTATTACTATAGGCCCTTGTTTGACACCACTAGCATGCTTTATTTTTGTTAATTTATTATATTTAAGGCCATTATTATTATTAGGGTTATAATAATTACTCTTGTGTCTGCCAAATTTATTATTCCTAAAGCTATTACTTTCATGCTTGGCTTGTGACCTCTGCATTAGCTCCAAGCGTTTCATTAAGGTAGACGAATTCTCAAACACATCATTTATACTAGGGTAATTTGTTAGAGTTTTATCGATTAATAAATTGACAAACCTGGGAGGTAATTTATTAACTACGAGCGAACTAATCATTTTAAAACCTGCAGTATCAGGAGCAAGGAAATCTAACCCGTAGGACTTTAGGTCATAAGCTAAAGCCTTAATAACCTCATTAAGAAAAGATTTCACCTCAGCTAAATTATCTTCAGAAGGAGGAGAAATGTCTAATAGCCTAACAATTATTTTTTCTCTACATGAAATCTCTGTCGAGACAATTCATTTTTTTAGAATATCTAAGTATGTGTAATTAGCAGCCAAGTGACTCAAATGTTTAATTCATTTCATTTAGGCACATCTCCCAGATACTTATCAAATGTATAAGCTTCTCCTCATTAGTATAAACCGGATTACCATCTATTACAGCTTTAAACTTAGACAAAAAACGGGAGAATGCTAATTTATCTGCTTCATCGCCCTCAAACTTCCCTATCTGAATTGGAGGCTCTTTTGCACTCCTAAAAAGGTTCAAACTAGAAACAGTTCTATCAGATACATTAGAATTAGGGCCTACAGTAGAGTTAGAAAAGGGTGTTTCAGAGTCTTCACTAGCAATAGAAGGAGTATTAGGCTTTGTTAAGTTGTCAGATAAAGTGGCAATCTGTTCTTCTAAATCTAATTTATAATCAAACATACTGTTACGCTCACTCACATAAAATTCATTAAGACTTTTAAATTTAAGTATATTTGACAAAATACTTTTATCTGTCTTCTCCAAAGACTTTAAATAACCTTTTAATTCAGATATTTTATCTTTAATAAAAGAGGGACTACCGCTAGTTCTTAATCTAGCTACAATTGCCTCCATCCTTCTTTTTAAATCGTCTCGTTCTACAATGTGAAGATTATTAAGTAACTGGCATTCTTCCATATCAGCCATAGTGATAGTATAAAAACAATGACTAAGTGAATTTAATATTTCTCAAAAAACAACTACGTTATAATTTTACTCAAAGTTTAGGCAACGTACTCCAAGTATCAAGGAAATTCAAAAAGCTATATATAAGGTGAGTTATAATTAAATAGCATGAGCTAATAAGATTAATTAAGATAGACGTCCTCTTTAAAATTCTTGGAAAGTTATTGAGAATTTACCATGAAGTAAATTCTCTGATATGCAATCACAGCAGTTGAGTGAACTGCTCTACCCAAATATGAGGAAGTCTAGCCTAACTAGTAAATTTTCAACAAAAACAATTATAACTCACCATTAAATTTTAAATTCAAATTAGCTTTAAAGTTTTTGTTTCCAAGAATTTTAACTTGGAGGGAAGCCTTTTATTGAGGCTTAATTTTAGTAAAATAAAGGTATTCGCTAGTTACTAGTTTGACCTACATATAGCATGCCATCCTTGGAGTACTGTTCAAAACTTAAAGTAAGGTATAAGGATTTAGAGGCTAGAGAAGTGTTAGAATTAAACAGAAAAGATAGAATAGACCTAACGGCTAGTCCTGCTAATTCAGAATATAAAGGGTTAGGACCAGCTTGGAAAAAAGAGACCTTAACATAAGTTTTCTTAGAACGTTCCTCTATCTTTAATAAGGCAAGATACTTTGGCCTAACTAGAACTAATGTTTAATAATATAAAATAAATACTTTACTCAGTTTTTAATGGATATACTTCAACAAATAGCATAATGCTACAAAAAGGATCGGAGATATATCATCTCACATTTAACTCAATTGACTCTCAATTTTCAAGTGCCTCGTTTTTAAGTTTCAAAACAAACTTTTGCTGTTGCCTAACAAAATATATTTTTCAAGAAAGTCTCCAAAACACCAAAACAGTGTAGAAATACTTGAAATATTCTAAAATCTTGTAAGCATTTTAAAAACCCCAAGTTCAATTTAAAATAGTTAATAGCAACATAGTAAGGTTTAATACAGGAATAAAATATTTCTTTAATAATATTATTATATTATAATATATATTATTATATATATATATATATATATATATATATATATATATATATATATATATATATATATATATATATATATATATATATATATATATATATATATATATATATTAACGTCCTTCCCCAGGGGAGTCAACGACCTGTCAGTGGGAGCCATCGAGAAAGGTCCTTGAGTTTCCACTGCCCTAACGACTAATCCGCTGGCTGGCCAGGCCTATCGCGGATTGCCGGGAAGTTTCCCCACTAGTAGCAAAGCACGCTACCAATGTACTTCATAACGTCTGAGTGGGGACGAAACGCTAGAGTTAATAGTGAAGGGCTAACATTTTCTCGCTCCACCCAGTTTCGAACCTGGGCCCTCTCGCTTGCTAAGCGAGTGCTCTACCACTTCTTGAGCTAGGAGCGTCCTTAATATATATATATATATAATATATACTATATATATTATTATATATATATAATAATATATAATATATATATATATTATATATATATATCATCACCCCACCTTCTCTCCCCAAGGACTAGGGGTAAGGTGCATATGGCTGTACGTGTATCCTTTGATGAAGGACCAATATATATGGGTGTAGAGGTTAAAAGAGGTATTTACGATGGTGTTACCATCTATATTGCTATATGGTGCAGAGACATGGTGTACTACCAAAAGGCATGAAAGTAGGAAACAGGCAACGGAGATGAAGATCTTGAGAGTAATATAATTGGAAAGACTAAGAAAGATAGAAAAAAGAGATGAAAGAGTAAGAAAAAGTTTGAAGTGCACACCTCTGCGGAGGAGTGGATAAATGTGGCAAGAATAGATGAGTTGGGACATTTGGAATGCTGCAGGAGGACATGGCTGGCGAAGAAACGGTGGCGAGTGGACGCGGATGCGCAAGAAGACTCAGAGGGAAGACCAGCGGAGAGGATGGAGGGAGTTCGAGTGCGAGATTGTTAATTGAGTGTTGAGCTGCCTACGTGGAGGAAATGCAAAAGAGAAGGCTGTGGAAGAAGGAGGCCGAGTGGAGTCGCCATGCTGAGTCACTGACGGGTCGTGAGTTTTCTACAAAAGAACCAGGACTTATTCCTAGGGGAGGGACAGTAAGACAGTAAGTATATATAAATATATATATAATATATATATTATATATATATATATATATATATCATATATAATATTATATATATATATATATATACTTATAATAATATATATATATATATATCCTCTTAAAATACATATATATAGAACACTGCACTATCATTCCACTATTCAGATTATTTACATGAAAGATATGACTTTATAAAATTAATGAGAAGTATTTTCAAAAATCGGTTGGATAATCGGAAAAAAACTATCGATTATCTAAATATAAAAATTGTATCAATAGTATCGATAATTGAATAGTTTCGATTATTCGTAGTTTTGCACACATGTAGGTAATAAAGCATTTTTATTTTTGCCAATTTTAATTAAAATTGAAGATTAAGAAAAATTCCACCGTGATAAAAAAATATGCCTAGAAAGTGTGTTGCACTACATTGTAGCAAAAACATTGATAAAAGTGATATTTTTACACTTGTACTAAAAAACTTTTTGAAGAAAGGCCCGGCTATTTCAGTAATTGAAATATTTTTAAATCTGCGGAAATTTCGGATAATACACATGCTAAAATGCAGGTAAGATTTAGAGTAGCATATCTAAAGCCTTTTAGATTTTATGTTTGGTAATCATTATTTAACATCTTTTTTTGAATTTTTTTTTATAAAACTAAACAAATACTCTAGATCAGTGGTTCCCAACCTGGGCGATATCGCCCCCTTGTGGGCGATGAATTCGATTAGGTGGGCGTTAAGATCAAGGGGGCGATTGATGGGGGCGATGAGCTGAATAAAATAAATTATATTTATTTTTTAATAAGAAAAATTAAGTTATTTCTTATACATAATATTATATATATACTATATATATATATATATAATATAATATATATATATATATATATATATAACATATAACATATATATATTATTAATATATATTAATTATATATTTATATATTATATTATATATATTATATATATTATATATATATAATACGGTACCTTAATATATTAATAAATATTCCAAGCCATAATAGGAAGTTCAAAGAACGTTTTAAAATTATATAAATTGAACAAGCTGAGAAAACATCAGCAAGTTTCCGTTACTCGATTTATTTTTCATTTTATTAAATTATTTTCGACAGTAACAAGTTAATTATTCTTGAATAATAGATGGTCTTGAAAATTTAAATGTACTCATATTTGACAATTTAAAAAAAATCCCTGATTTGTAACGA
>JABUQX010084169.1:0-7500 GCA_015478945.1 Trachelipus rathkii | reverse complement strand
TATATTTTTGGAAAAAATAGGCCTTATAATGGCAATATACTCGCATACTTTGTGTTTCATTATTTCTGCACCAAAATATTTTTACGAATTTGTTTATCTCGCCCAAGTTTATTCATTATGTAGTTGTTTTACAATGTTGTGCCATTAGAACAATAAAAATAAACAGACAGTAAGAAGCCACTTGGGCCTATCAAGATTGTCCAATGTCAAGCTAATAGAATCAATCACCAAACATGCTCATGCAAATCGACAAAGCACCCTAGGGCTTGTCAATAACTTACATAGTATACATGCCATAATTTTAAAAGCATTTAGTTTGTTTTCCCTTACTTCAAGTCTATAGGGTTAATATCATTTTCCACAAATAATTTTTTGTGGCAATGACCAAGAAAATTCTGCAATTAGTAACAGCTTACAGCCATACCTAACTTAATATCTCTTGGTCAGTAAAACTTAGGGTATATATATATATATAGATATAGTTAAGACATAGATAAATATCATTTATATATATATATAAATTATATATATATATATATATATATATATATATATATATATATATATATATATATATATATATATATATATATATATGGCAAGCATCCCGAATAGTTCAGGCATGTAACTAGAAAACTATAACATCTACAGGAAAATAAATAACATTTTTGATTTCAGGAAGTAATTTCATCGAGGAAACTTAAAAAAAAATTATTTTATTCTAATATTTATTAATAACTTCTTAAATATTAGTAATATCTTAGACCTGAAATAGTGAACGCTCTGATTGACCTTGAAACCTGCATTAGTCTCGAGAGCAAAAGTTGCCAAATACCGTTTTTTTAACGCTTTGGAGAAAATATTTTTTTTATATCCTTTTTAGGGGGTTCGAGCCAACAGAGGGACAGAGGGGGGACAAAGTCCCCCCCGTCGTCCCCCGGTAGTCCGAGAAACCCCGACTCTATCCATTGTTCTTGTTTACCCGTGGGTATTCGTCTGTTTTAAAAAAAAAATCAACATTTGGCACCTTTGCGTCCTATCGAGCGGCATCTTCGAATTGTCAAAAAACTGTAATATTTTCAACATTTTAACAATTTTAATTTTTTAAAAGCGTTCTATTTTTTTTTTTTTTATTTCAGCGGTAAAAATGTGTCCTGATTAATAAAATGATATTTATTTTCGTGTAGCTGTTATAGTTTTATATATATATATATATATATATATATATATATATATATATATATATATATATATATATATATATATATATATATATATATTAAAATATAAAAATATGATATATATCTATAGTGGTGGCTCCAGGGCAGGGCAACCAGGCCAATCGCCCTGGGCCCCGCACCTTATAAGGGCCTCACACGCATGCAGAGGCTAACAGATTTAACGCCATGGTAATTGTTACCCAGAGGGTTGTCACCCCCAATTATAATGAAAATCACAGGATATACTCTAAAAAAATAAAATAATGAATAGTAAAAACGAAAATTGTCGCTCTTGTTAGGAAAAAAAACTACAGCCTCTCAAAGTTGTTAAAAATCCCCTAAAAAAAAATAAAAAATAAAATAAAAATCACAGGATATACTTTAAAAAAATAATAATGAAGAATAATGAAAATGAAAATCAGCAGTCTCTTTAGGAAAAAAAAAGTTATAGCCTCTCAAAGTTTAAAAGTTTCCCATAGACTTTCTTATAAAAAAAATTAGTGGACCTCATGCTCGTATTAGGGCCATCCTAGTTCAGGTTATGATAAGATTTGTTAATTCTACATAGATATTCTCTGTGTATACCTAACAAAACTTATCATAATTTGACTTAGGGGACCTGAAATGAGACCTACCCTGGATGTATCAATATTGAAGAGTCTATGGGAGTTTTAATAGCTTTGAGAGGATGTAGCTTATTTTCTTAAAGAGAGCGACGATTTTCGTTTTCCCTATTCTTCATTATTCTTTTTTTTTTATCCTATGATTTTTATAAAAATTACCTAACCCTGTGACTCAATACCATATATATATTTATTATTTCTATATATCTGTAGAACAGTATAATATATATATATATATATATATATATATATATATATATATATATATATATATAGGTTAAATGTGATAAATATATATATATATATACCGTAAAATGGGGGAAAACGGGTATGATGGGGTATAACGGGTAATTTTTTAACATAAGTTTTTTTAATAATTGAAGTGATTAGGAACTTCAATTGAGGTTTTTTTGTTAGAAAAAATATTATATTTAATAATTGTATTTAATTTAAATTAAATAAGTGACAAATATAACTCAAAAAAATTTCCCCCGTGTTCTGAAAATAATTTTTTAGAAACTCCAAAAATAAACTAAGGTCTGTATCTCGGCCAATTTTCAGTTTGGATTAAAATCTGACTAATACCATATACAAAAGTGTAAAAGTAAGAGTTTTGATGTAAATAATTGCACATATTCCTTTTAGTTCGTAAAATATTAATGGTGATTGGTTTTGGGGTAAAATGGGTAATTTGTGGTAAAATGAGTAATTTTATAATATAAGTATTTGCTTTAATAATTCAAGTGATTAGAAAAAATATTATATTCAATATTTGTATTTAATTGAAATTAAATAAATGACAACTATAACTCAAAAAAATTTCCCTAATAATACCAAATGTTTTTTTTATTTCTGTACCTATTATTATTATTATTATTATTATTATTATTATTATTATTATTATTTTATAACTGGTATTATTAGGTATTCTATTATTATTACTATTATTATTACTAAGACATTAAGAATATAGAGACAGTAAGAAGCCACACAGGCCTGTCGAGACTGTCCCAGTCAACCCACTAACCAAACATGCTTATGCAAATTCACAAAAGCACCTTAGGGCTTGTTAAATTACTGTAATTACAAATCCACCAATTTGGCTTAGTCAAAACTAATGATATAAATATGATACCCAAACCATCCCCATGCTTAGCCAATTTGGCTTAGTCAAAACTAATGATATAGCTATATATGATACCCAAACCATCCACATGCATTATAACTGGTACTGTATTATTTACTATTCTTTTAGGTACCATAGGTATTATTACTGTACATACGGTACCGTACCGTATACAAGTTGTTTTTTATTATTATTATATTATTACCTACCTATCCACTATTACTATTATTATTTTTATTCATATACTTGAAATATTAATAAATAATACTGTACAATTGTAATTATTATAATTTTCAATTACTTATTTTTATTCAAGGGCAAATTACTCCATTTTTGACACTCATTTTTCAAAATTTTACTATAAATATTTTTTTTTACATTTTTCTATATTTTTGTTATGCCATAACATTTATGAATGTTTAAATTTGAAAAAAAAAACATTTAAATATGGTTATAACTTGATTTTAGTTTTAAAAAATTAAAACTAAAATAAATAATTTTAGAAAAAAATTGATTTTAACAATGGTAAAAAAATATAGCTTACACATGTTATTTTCGACCCAAATTAATTTTATAATATCTTTAACAGTTATATTACCTTTCAGTATTAATATCAATACTACTGTTCAATCGTAAGTCCCATAATTTACAAGTACCCATTTTACCCCAAAAATTTTTTTTGAAAATTGCATTTTTCAAAAATTTGCTACAAATATTTTTCTTTACATTTTTTATATTTTCGTTATGCTATAACATTTACAAAGCTTTAAATTTGAAAATAAATATTTAAACATGGGTCTAACTTAAATATCTGATTTTTGCCACTTCAACATAAAAAAAAAAAATCTTCAAAAAATTACCCATTTCCCCCCATTTTACGGTATATATATAATGTACAGATTTTAATACTTTATATACTTGTGTATGTTTTCTATGAAAAACTGCCTAGGACCACGCAAAGCCCAGTGCTGTCATTGCCGCCCAGGGCCCCGCAAAGCCTAGAGCCGCATCAGAGAGATATATATATATATATATATATATATATATATATATATATATATATATATATATATATATATATATATATATATATATATATATATATAGTATAGTATATATATATATATATATATATATATATATATATATATATATATATATATATATATATATATATATAGAGAGAGTGAAAAAAAAAAAAAAAAAAATATTTATTTTTTTTTTCTCTCCTCATACACTTGACATATAGAAATGCTATGGTATACATGTTATTGAGGTTGGTATTAGTGAAGGTATGGAATAGGTATTAAATATTTTTTTTTCTAAAAATCCAAAAATTAAAGATTTCCCCATTTCAAGTTGTAAAATGGGGTAAAAAAACAAAACATGGGGTAAAAAAAATATTACTTTCTAAGCTACTTTCAATGCTTCTAGCCGTTTTCCTGAGTGCTCATGTACTTTCCTGAGTGTTTTTCACCCATACCCCCTTTGTTCTAGTTCTTCTAGTGGAGTCGGTTCAAAAATTTTCCGACTCCGACCTCCACCCCTTCAAAAATTACTGACTTGACCTGATCTCTTCAAAATTACCGACCTGACCTCACCTTTTGAAAATTGCCGACCTGACTCAATTTCTTTTGAAAATTAACCACTCGAGTCTAGAGTTGTTAAAAAACGTGTTTTTTTAAAATCGTTTTTTTTAACATCGTTTTTTGTTTTTTTGTTTTTTATTGTTTTTTATTCGTTTTTTTTTGTTTTTTTTTTTTTTTATTTAATTTCTTTAAATTTTATCATACCATTCTACTAAATATTTATTATTTACCTTGTTTATTATAGGAAACAGGTGTTACAGGATAATAATTAATTATATATTTAAAGTTATAGCTATACATTAAATGGTTTAAGTTGATAATATCTCATAAAATTTTTGACAATGGCTGGAAGAAAACAAACACCTGTCCATTCTCTATTTACTGTTAAGGAAAATCATACATACAAAGGTAAAAGAGCACTCTGCAAATTGTGCTTCACTGAGGTGGCCAATAATAGTTCAAGGAAAGAACAACACATACCGAATTGCAAAAAATGCAGTGATGACATAAAAATGAAATACTTGGGAAATCAGAAAGAGAGTAAGAGTACAGCAAAATCAAGGAAATGGAAGCAAAGTAAAGAAATGCAAATGCTAACAAAGCAGAAAAAGAGCACAAATAAATAAGCCGTCAGTTGACACTGTTCCTATCACTGATAAATCTGATTATGTTTAAATTGCTCAATGTGAAGACAATAAAGGTGGTTTCCAATATATATATATATATATATATATATATATATATATATATATATATATATATATATATATATATATATATATATATATATATATATATATATATATATATATATATATATATATATATATTTTTTTTACTTTTATAAAACAATTGCATACAAATACAATACAATATACAAGCAAATTGAAACAATATTTCATAATTTTTCTTCAGGTTCAAGCTTTTCAGAAGGCCTACAATCTGAGCAAGGAAATGCTAGATGTGGATGAAAAGAAAGTAATGGGAGAATTGATGAATTTTTCCAGTCAGAGGGACTTCTTCAGTATGGAATATCTCTGGGCTTCACTTTCCAACAATGTTTCGTCTGCAGCATGGTGGATTAGTTTATGTAAGCATTGCAAGATATCAAAAGTAGCCTCCCGAATTCTAGACCTTCCTGCCACTTCAGCTGCATGTGAGAGAAGTTCTCAGCACATGCAAATATCCATTCAAAAAAAAGAATCAGGCTCACAAATGAACATCCAGAAAAACTATTATTCATAAGTCATAATTTGAAATTGACAGAGACGGAGCAGCCAGAGCCTTCCGGTACTTTTTTCAAATTAATGTAAAAGTTGGTAGTAGTTAAACGTCATCAAATTCATCACCATGAAACCACATACACTATCAGCCAGAGTTCTCAGTCAGGTAGCTCAGGTTTCTCTGTAAAGACATTGAAGTCTGATAAAACCAAATCTAAAGACACCTCTGTCCATAGCTTTGAGTCAGAGTCTGACTCCTCCTTCTCTTCCACAAATATAGCAAATGAGGATGAGGAATCAGATTTATCAGTAGAGGCCATGATTGGAAACAGGTCTGAGGATTCAGATGCAGAAGCAGTAGAACAGGAATTTAATGAGGCCCTTGATGGTTCTTTAGAAATTTAGTAATTTTAGTTAGGCCTTATCATACTAGTTACTAACTTATGGTACTTAATATTATATTTCTTTATTTGTGTAAGTAAATATATATTATAGTCATATGACTCATTTCTCATATGATCATATTTATTTCATGTACATTCTTCAGTTTTTACGCTTCAAAGGTAAGAAGTGTAATGTTGAATAAACTTGGCATATTTTTTTTTTATTATTTACTCATGTTTATTTCTAATGTGCTTATTTTTACAGCATAATTATATAGGTAAAAAACTGTTTATAATTCTTTATTAGTTAATAAATTTAATGAAATAAAGAAAAATAACATTAAAGTAAGAAAATATATATTAAAAACAAATATAAAAACGAGGAAAATAGTTGTTTTTTATTCATCATGTTTTTTTTAATAAAAAACATGTTTTTTTTTAATAAAAAACGGTCGTTTTTTATTCACTTACATCTCTAACTCCGACTCCACCCTCCTCAAAATTACCGACTCCGACTCCACCCTCTTCAAAATTACCGACTCAGACTCCACTCTCTTCAAAACTACTGACTCCCCGACTCCGACTCCGACTCCCAAACCCTGGTACTTTCATGAGCATTTTTCTCCCTACCCCCCCTTTGTTCTAGCCTTGTCATCATTCAGCTACTTTCCAAGCTACTTTCCAACTTTTATGCACTTTAATAATAACACATCCAGGTTAAAAAAAACTGTTTTTTTTACCCCATTTTGGAAAATTTGATGGGGTAAAAAAAAATTTTTTTTTCAAGGACATTCAATAATTTTCAAAAAAAAT
This sequence comes from Trachelipus rathkii, assembly GCA_015478945.1. Lineage (NCBI taxonomy): Eukaryota > Metazoa > Arthropoda > Malacostraca > Isopoda > Trachelipodidae > Trachelipus > Trachelipus rathkii. Next base: position 523 of record JABUQX010084169.1, on the reverse strand, counting down.
TATTAGTTTGCCCAAGTTCCTCCATCAATATGTAGTAACTACCAAATAAAAAAATTTAAAAAATGTAATACATTTGAAATGGTAGCAAAAGTTGTAAAAACTGTAAAAAAGTTTTGTAGCCATTTTTTAACTGGGGTTCGACATTTGTTATCGCTGATTACTGTCAATTTAGAGCAGCCCATTTTCTTTTGGCATTTTTTATAGATAATAAAGACGGCTACCAGAATAGCCCATAAAATTCAAAAAAATATTTTCAGGAAAGGGGGGAGGGGTTTTGTTTTTTTTTACCCCACCAACCTCAAACTTTTTTTACCCCGTCTGACTATATATATATAAATAAGAAGTATGGTATATATATATATATATATATATATATATATATATATATATATATATATATATATATATATATATATATTTATATATATATATATATATATATATATATATATATATATATATATATATTTATTATTATATATATATATATATATATATATATATATATGTGTAATAAGAGTAT
>JABUQX010084168.1:0-43225 GCA_015478945.1 Trachelipus rathkii | reverse complement strand
AAATTTGATAATGATGATTGAACAGAACTTTTCTCTTTTTTTTTTTCTTTGAAATTTTTAACTTTTCAGAAAAAACAGGCTGAAAATTTTATGTTGATCAGATTACCAGAAAAAAAAATTATCGCAATTTTCCATTTTTCAAAACCATTTTTCGGAATTGGAACTTTACTGGAATTTGATCTCAAAAATTAAAGTATCAACGTTGAATGAACAATAACTCTTTAGATAATGGACACAGCTTCATATAGTTTCAAGTCATTTTGACAAAATATTATAGGTGGTGAACTCTAAAATGTAGAAAACAGTTTCTCTTCAAATGAAAATACAATACAAATCAAAACAGTCCTTAAAAAATATCTGAAATTGACATTTTATGGATAGAAGCAAAATTTCATTTCGGTTTTTTTTTATTTGGTGCCAATCTGCGGAAAATTAGGAAAGTTCACTCATTTCCAATTTGGGGGCAAAGCCCAGAAACTCTGTAAGTCATAATCGAAATGTGTCCTTAAAGGAGGTATATAAACCCAATAGATCTATTGAAGTTCTGTAACTCTTTGAAGTATCTACACCGAAAATTTCATAAAAATCATATGATAGTAAAAAAGGGAACAAATTTTCATTTATACAATATTGAGTTTAAATAGATTTACAAAAGTTGCAAATTTTACAGTTTAAGTAAAAAATGAAAGATTCCTAATAACTTCTTGTTTATTACAGTAGTTTATTGCTTTTTCTTAAATTTTGATGGAATGAATGATAATGACTAAATATAATAGCAAAAGTTTAAGATTAAGCAGAATTGTTACAAAAAAAAGTATCTTTACATTTTTTTCAGGAATTGAAAGTCTGTTCATTCTTGAGGCTGGCAGATGTTCGTATTAGGAGCTCTTTGGCTAAATAATCTCTTTGAAACACTATAAATAATTCTGCATGGTAAAGATAAGACCTCTGCTTCTTCACGGATATAAGATACCCAACTATTATCTTATGTCAAATTGGAAAGTAGGTATTTTTATATCATATTAAACACAGAAAAAGTTTTATTATTTTTAAAAGATTATTTTACTTCTAACAACTCAGATGTTCAAATTGACCTCTCATATTCACCACCCTTACGTCGCCACTCTGCCGCCTGTATCACTGGAAGTGCTTGCTCTCACATGAATATTTATTGGCATGATATATTAAAACTAAGGCACTTTTTGTTCATTACAGTGCCTCTTTCTGCATCAGGTCCAGCCCCAGATGAGTGGAGGTTAACTGTAAAAAATGAACTTTCATATATATATATAAATAAATGTAATAACCTTGTAACATAACTTAACCATATACTATGTATCCAACATCATATATGCTTACTTTACCATATATATATATGCTCATACTATAATATATATATATATATATAACAGCAATAATAACAGTAACCAATAAATCAGTCTTACCCTTCTCTCCAAAACTGGGGATCAGTTTGCGTATTTATACACTGGAAGCTTAGAAAAGTAATTAGGAAATTGTGGAAACGAGTTGAAAAAGAAAGACCAGCCTTAACTCGCCAGCTTTGCTTATATAATTAAAAGAGAACCAAATGCGCAGTCCTTCCATCACAAGGCTTCCCGGGACCGCGACGAACTCTCACTATGACATCTCATCTTCTATGGGTTCGCTCGCTTCAGCCATTGGGCCTGACCACCCTCTTAAAGCCGCCATACACATATATGTGCACCTGTTTATCGCCACCATAGCTCGCATTTCTCTCGCGCTAGACATTCACGTTTACCTGACTCAATCGCACTGCTGTTATCCCCATTTAACACACTCTACCGGCTTCATCCATTCTAATCTCACACATAATGAGAAGTCAACATACTTTCTGTTTATTCTCGTTTGCCCCTTTCATCACCACCACACAACTTCTAATACGTTCATTCCTTATTTTATCAGTTCTTCTTACACTAATAAGATTTTGTCCATCTGAGCACATTGAACTTTAGATCTAACCTCCTTCTTCCAGACCACAGTCTCACAATACAATAACAAAGGTAACAACATACCTCATGTAGAACCCTAGCTACACTCAAGACTTAGTCCCCTTTACATTCACACCAACGATTTAATTGCCAACCACACCTTCCCTTACCATTCTAACTTTCTACTACACTTTGCATCATCAGTTTCCTTTTAATCCAACATATACCTAAATATTAAAAAGTCAGACCTTGTTTCCAGCTGCTACATCATCTAACATAACTCACTGAGGGTTTTCCTCACTCACAACCATAACCTTCTTATCTACATTTACTTTATAACCCCCTCCTTTACCCTGCCAAACCTCTCTACCAATCCTCTCAAACTCTATATTCGCCACATAAACTAAATCTATTCGCATTTAATAAATTTTGGGGCACCTCCATTTGTCTCCATTCTCTTCATTTCTGCCACCACCTGCTAAATTTAACTGCTTAACCCCACGTCATGCAAATTGAATAACAAAGGAGACATAATGACACATCCAACACGCTATTAATATTAAACCAATGACTTTTGACTCTATTTACACGCTTTACTATCGTCATACAAACTTTGATTCCATTCAAGAAAAGCCCACCCCACTAACACCTACCGTGACTTTATATTAACTATGTACTCTATTTAATCACATAAAAAAAACTAAATACAATTCAATCTTCTTCTCTCTCATTTTCTCACTAATTTGCTTCAATGCTAAAATTTGATCACACATCCTCTACCACTCTAAACGCTTTTGTTCTTCACAATCAGTCATTCAGTCACTCAACGCACTCTTTCGACAAAATACCAGCATATCCATCTTTCTACAACACTCAAACAGAATTCTATGGGCTACACCCCAGTTCACTTTATCTCTTTACCCTTATATAAGGAGTACTATTACTGCTCTCCTCAATCCCTCGGAACTATACTCTGCATAACGCATTGTACATAATTTCTTGCAAAAGTCAATCCCCATCTCTCTTGTTCTCCAGCCCTCCCACCTGAGTCTCTTCTATTTCTGCAGATTTATTCTTCAACTTATACTCACTCTGCATTACCTCTCTTGCTAATATTTACTCATCCCAAAATACCTATTCCTTCTTACCATCAAACCCACAATTCACTATCACCTTTCATTACTGCCAATGTCTGCAGATTTTCGAAGTGTTTTCCACACTCCACTCATCCATTTCATCAATTACACTTTCATCTATTCATTATTCTAAGCATATTCCCCTTATTCTCATTTCTTAACCTTTCGCTTCAGCTAGGAAAGAGCCTTCCTTGTAAGTTTCTATTAATCCTCCTTCTAAACTGTTCATTTACCTCTTTTCTCTATTATGCACCTTATTTCTTTTCCTTCTTATATAATTCCAACATCTTTTTCTTTTGAAACTTCATTTTGGCTTTTAGTACTCACGTTTCCCTTTTACTTTTAGCCACTTGCATCATCTCTTCCACCACTCACTGTTTAACATTCTTGCTTCCTACTTTGGCATCCTTATTTTACTGCCCAACAATTGCTTCGCTTCATTTGCTCCAGATGTGTTCAGTTTCAACTTGTTTCTATTCAACTATTTTACTTGCGAGCGCTCTTGCATACTTATCCTTATTCAAAATATTTCTTAATTTTTACTTCAACTTCTGTATCACCTTCCTCTCATCAAGCCCCACTAACTTAATTTTACATACTAACTTAACATAATGATCCGTCAATCCCCTGCAAGCCTCACTGATTTGGCATCCAGCACCATACTCAACATCTCTCAGCCTGGCCTACCAACACAAAATCAATCATGCTCTTAACTTCGAAACCCTCTACCTACACCAACTCTGTATACTTATGGATACTCTTTGTGTTTAAGAAAGTATTACTTACATACCTCTTTTCTCACAGAAATCAATCACTTTCTTTCATTCTCTCAATTTTCTCCCGACACTCCAAAACCTGCATTATACTATCCCACTTTTGATCTTCACCCAACATTCAGGTCCCCAACTATGTCTGGAAACTCTACCTGCACTCTTCCTCCTAAACATCATTGAGATTGCATCCCAAAAAAATCGGCACTCTCTTCAACGTTTCCCTCAGATGGGCCATATGCTACAACATACCTTGACCCTTTGAAACTTAAATTTAACCATTAGAATTCACCAGGACACTCACACACTAAGATCTGCAGCTCTTTTACCTATAACTCTTAAAAGTAATATTCCTAATCTCATCCCTCTTCTCCTGCGAGGAGAACTCTTGTATTCATATTTCTAGTCTCTTTTTCACCTTTTCTTTTATCTACATTCTACACTATAAGTAAGGCGTGAAACACCCATCTTTCTACCAATTTTTCAATCACCTCTCTCCTCTTCTCTATAACTAATTTATTCCTCTGACATTCATGTACCCTTACGATTCCTTTAAGCCGAAAATTAGAAGGGATCTTTTTAGGTGATGCGACAATCTCCAGGCATGCATCTAACGTTTGCTAGCAAGAGAAGATAGGTGGTAGTGGGCGTGACAACTACCATCCCTTATTCGCCTTCTACGACACACTGGGACATACAATGTGGGCAATTCTTTCTACCCCACACGCAGGGATATTAGTAGTAAGGATAAGGTAAGGTAGTATAGGAGAGGTTTAACATTTATTGTAAGTGACGTTTAAGTCTAATCGGAGATTAGTATGTTGCCTGGAGTGAGTGTGTAAGAAATATGAACTCAAGAGAGAAAGGCGCACCATTAAAAATGGAAGGTGTTTTAAACGATTCAGTATGCCGTGTACCCAACTCTCTCTCTCTATATACTCTCTCTCTCTCTCTCTCTCTATATTTCTCTCTCCCACACACATACTCTCTCTCTCTCTCTATATATCATATATATATATATATATATATATATATATATATATATATATATATATATATATGTATATCTCCTCTCTTCTATATATATATAATATATATATATGTATATATATATATATATATATATATATATAAATAACCAACTAACATAATACATATGCTCTTCAACTAATACTATCTAACATATAATATTAATACATAATATATGTAATATATATATCTAATAACTACCTTATTTTAATAGTTGAACTATAAAATTATTAAAAAGAATTGTTTTCTTTATTTACTTTTCTAATTTGGGACAATATCGGAAGAGAGAGAAAGAGAAAGAAGCAGAAAATGATAGATCACATATGTTGAAAATGTTTTGATCGTAATCGAAAAGCGTGTCAAGACATTTTAATATAATTTTTTTAATTTAATATTTTAAGATACAAATAATGTATGTTACTATATAGTAGCTTTCTCTTTGGCCTAAATTTGTTAAATAAGACATGGTATTCGAAAGGAAAGCTACCCTCTAATTCTATAATCCTCTTTCACTTTCCCATTATGAGTTTTATGCATTATTTCTAAGGCATATTTTTTATTTATATAAGGAAGATCAGCAAACGAATACCCCTGGATTTCAAACTTGAAAAATAGTTGTTGAAAACTGTGGTAAAAATATTTGAAAAAAGAATAAAAATTTACTATAAACATAGAATGTTTGTTTTACCTGCTGCATTTTGGTCAGCATTCTTCAGTTATTTCAATAAATTAAATACAAAGGAGATTCATAAGATTCTAGCAGAGAAGATGTTAGACCAAATAAAAATGGTACAGATTGTTCAGTTCTGATTACAGTTATCATTTCCACAAGCCACTCTTGGCTGGCTTTCAGTGCTTCCTATACTAATGGCCACATAATCTGTAAAATCCATGTGGGTCACAAACTTAATATTATAATCTACTATGCGAATCTAAATTTAAATAATCAAGTTATAAATGCTGAATGCGCTCGGACTAATCGTGAAAAGCGTAAACTTTTTATAGATCATACAAAAGTAAATCTTGACAGTCTAATTCGATCCTCTTTATCTCGCTGTGTATATAAACAGAAATACTAAACTATTTTTAAAACTTAAATTTACACAACTCTGCAACAGAAAGAAATCTGTAGGACAGATATCTAATCTTATTTGTATTTGTAGGATTGGCACGTATTTAAGCACAGCATTTATTATATAATTATTAATATTAACGTCCACTATTTTTTCGTAGCTCAGTTACTAAGTTTCACCCACAGGTTGTAATTTTTACGTTCTGGAAAAGTAGCAATAATAAAAAGTATAGATTCATTAAGTCTGATTAATATGTCCTGCTATCTACAGATTTTACTATGAGTCTTTGTCGTTTGCAAACATAGACCAAAAGCTTGTTAAAGTTATTGTTCCTGATGGAAGCCGAGGGGTGCACGATTGGGGACTGGGTTAATGGTTTTTCAATAAAGCCACACTTGAAACCAGCCACTGGGTTTTATCTAGTTGATAAAAAATAAGGTAAAAGTAATGAAGGATAAAAATTCAGCTGAACTGAAAACCTTCATTAAATGAAGATAACTATTGTTAATTCAACTTTCTTAATCCTAGTTTACAGTTAAATGCTCTATTTAAATCGTACCTCAAACATTAATATTTAATAACAGTAACAAATATCTTTAAATTGAAGGGAGCCCTAAGATGAAGCTCTGTGGCAAAGACATCCCACACTCAAAAATATCCACTATACTAGGTGACAGGTGTTACTTTCGAAACCCACATGAGTGACATGACCTTTGCTAAATTGCTTGACACAATTGACAAGTGACAACATAACTAACAAAACTTAAAAATGAAATACCTTTAAATTTTAATGCACTAGGTGGCACACCAATTTTGGTCAACAAAAAGAACCTTTAATAATAATATACAATCAATTTTGCCGATCCACTTTAAACAAATATTGTAAACAATACTCTTATATATACTTATATATATATATATATATAACACTATATATATATAACCCAACATATACCTGTAACTATATCCATATATATAACAACTCTTCACTCATATACTATATTCTTGCTATATAAATAATTATATTATTCTTTCTTTTCTTTATCTTCATATTTTTAAGGTGAGTGACGAGCATCGGAAAGAAAGCAGTAGAAGAACATGACATAAGTGAAAAGGAAGGAAACTGCCCCTGAGTTTGGTAATTAGTGAGAACTCATTGCAGTCAAAATCCACCCTAAAGCTTCATGGGACAGCATTGAACCCTCACTATGTTAGATCAATCAGTAGGGTTCATCACTTATTTGTTATTACAAGCATACCTAACAATCCCCACTTGTTCACTCCTGTATGTTCTTTGCATCTACCAAACTCGCATTCTCGCTAAACATTCGTTTTGCAAACTCAATCAAACCTTTCTTCGGTCTCCCCAGCCGGTCGGTTTTTAACACACTCGCCACTATACATCCGCCGCCAGCCACGGCTGTCATTCTCTATTTCCCATGCTGACCCAACGACCATCTCTTAGCATACTTTCATTATTTCTCTTCATTTGCCTTACCATTCACACCACACACACAACTCTCTAATATCATTCATTTCTCATTTTTATCAATTCTTCTCACACCTAACACACACTCCTAATTGTTCATCTGAATACATTGAACTTTAGATCATCACTTTTCTTATTTCCCCTTGAATACCAGATATACATCTATCTGTCTTGGTGACTTAACTTAACATATGTGGATCTATTTACTGTAAAGAGTTGATCTGCTATAATCATAACGAATTTTAAATATAGTACCAACACCTAACATTCTAGCTTTTCCTACTACTCTTATGATAGTTTTCTCACTATAATCATTCTCCTTTAATATTTAGTACATAAACACTTGTTCCAGTTGCTCATTGTCTATGTCATTGTCGCAGGAGTGTCTGTTAAACCATATCACTATCTGTTTATCTGCCTGTCCGCCTGTCTATCAGATTGTCCATTCATGAATCTATCTCTCTGTCTGTCACTTTTTTATATCTATCTCTCATCATCTCAATTTTTCAATCTGTGTCTCAATCCATTTTTCAATCTACCTGTCTATCACTTTATACATTTGGGTCTCTGTCTACATATTTGACCCTCTGTCGTTCAGTTTGTCCAATCTTGCTTCTATCTGACTGTCAATTTGTTCATCCGTCTATCAGTTTGCCCAGTTGTTTCTCTCTCCATCTCTCAACATCCCTTGTCTTTTCTTTGTATAGCATTGGTGATCACTGTTAAGTTTTCAGTTAATCTATTTGACAATAAGATGAACTATCTTTCCTCTTTCGATATCTTTCTTGCTGATTTTTTTCTGGACGCCCTCCTTTACCAGCCATTCTGAAAGTCACTGCATTAGTCTCTTAAATCTATTAGGGGTACGTCTCAGTTAAATCTCTTTCTACTTTTTGTTAATGATCTATCTACTAGTAAGTTAACTACTACATTACATTACCCTACATTACGTTTTTCATTTCAAAACAAACCTATAACAGATATGCGATGCTAGAGTAGTGTTATATGTGGAAACAGTTTGTGGATTTTCTAAACTTGCTAAGAAAAGGTAGTTATTAATATCGCTGTATTAAACTAGCTAAATGCATCTGCTCGTTTAGCTGCACTGATACTCTCTCGGGATTTGTGCACGATGGCAAATAACTCTCTTCCATTGGCTTGCTCTGGACAGAGTAATCGACCGCCCACTATGGAGTACTGCTACTAATATTAACGACTTCCCCACTCGGATATTTTCATTTAAAGGTTAGAGTCTGGGCCCTTGTCACAGATTTACTTTCACTCACACAGATTTTCACACACAATATCTTTGTCCAATAACTGGTGCAGCACTTTTATTATGTTATCTGTATTACAACGGAAACTGCTCTTCTAAACTCTCGTTGTATACTTCTTCCTTTGCTCATGTAACTTGTGCTAATATACACAAACTTACTTTTTCTGTACAATTTTCCGATCCAAGGCATAACCCGTTTTTACCTTTACATACTGGAAGATATATATAGCAATACGTGGTTGAAATGTTTTTAAAATTCGTCGAAATAAAAACTTCATAGCTTGCTATTTAAATATATATTTATTTTTGAAAATTAATTATAACCATTCAATCACAGCAGATACGAAAGTTACTCCCCTTATCGAGTGTTGAATTGATTGTCAATATTTGAACATTTTCCTAACCGGCATTTTTTTTTCCTAAGGAATTTTAATTTTTTTTATCATTATTCATTAATGACTTGCTTAATTTCAGTTTAAATTGGTTTTAACATTATAAATTTACTATTAATGTATGTTTAAAGTTAACTTCCTTGCTAAACAAAATGGCATATTTTACAGTATTAAACCAAAAGCGAACCACCGAATTGTTATTTAATATAAATCTTTAACCAATTTCTTGAGCAGGAAATATGAAAAGAATTCAATTTCTAGAACAGGAATTATGACCAGATCATTGCATTATAAATATTTCATAGTTAAAATAAAAAAAAACAGGCAGAAAATTAGATGCAGAAGATTTGCAATGCGAGTGAAAAACGAGGTCAGTCGATATAATAATTTTGTAAGAGACAGGATGATTCCGTGTGTGTTCCTTGTAGTTTCGATTCTAATCTGATTTTAAGATTGAGCTTTTTACTTTTACTCGTAAACTTGTATGTCGTTTGTATTATAGTAAATAATGGTTAGATTTCGTATTGAATAATATAATTTTCAAGTAATTTATCCCAGAGGCTTCCACTTAAGGATAATTGTTAATTTACACAGTGTAAATAGCGTTTTGACAGTTTTTAGTTTTGAATAATAAGTTATAATGAATAATAATATTAACACGATAGAATCTATAGTATAAATGTCTGATAATCAAATCGTATGTAAGAATTAATAAAGCAGGTAGCAAATGGTTTAAAATAGTTGAGTGAGTCGGGGATGTTATGTTATCAGGACTATTTAATTTATATGGATGGGATGACAAAAATTAAAAGGTAGCGGGGTGTTGATGGGCAACTGTTTTTTGAACGCTGATGATTTAGTTTGTGTGCGAATTTAAAGAAATATTGAGGGCTTTGGAGTGTGTAAAGGAAGGGTTTGAAAGTCTGATGTTGTGAGTAGGTGATGAGGAGAGTCATAAGCTGATCAATCATATAGATGTTGATAATTAGATATTATTCGAGTTTGTATAATTTAGCTTTAAGGAGTGGATGAAAGACGGATGATGCAGGGAGCTCATGATAAGGCCAGAGATTTGTAAATGACAGTTGAGAAAAGAGGAGTGTTGGTGCAATTGAAATCCTTGGTAAATGTAAGAGGGTCTGTGCTGGGTGGGTTCTTCCACAGCAGAGAGGTATGTTATTCCAGTGTTAATATATAGTTTGTGGAATAAGAGGTAGAAATCTGACATGCAATCTGTTCAGATGCCTTCTGAAGGCAGCGTGATTAGGGTGTGAGAAAGTGAAAAATGAATGACATGTTAGAGAGAGCTGTGAGGAAGTATATTAAAGGTTTGTGGTAACCTGGCAGAAGGTATTCAGTGATTGGTTAAGTGGATGTATAGAAGGGTGAGTGTATTTGTGAAATCGTCGGCTTACGGATAATTAAGGAAAAATAGTTGAGATGGTGTGTCTGGAAGGAAAGGAATTGTGAATTTGGTTCAAGAGTGAGAAGAATGGTTCATAGTAGTAATGAATGGTAGCTTTGGGAGGACATAATTGTAGGATTGGGACATGGAATGAAACCCTAACGTGAACGAGACACCATATTCTCGGGTCTGTCGTAGGGTTGTGAGACCCTAGGTTGGATTACCTATGAAGGACTCAGACTTAGTAAGGATCATGTTTTCTATTAAACTTGTTTCCCGTATATATTACGAACTCTACAATTCATCTGGGGACATATAGAGAGAGAATAAAGAAGGAACTCTGAAAATTGCTGAAGCTTATTTAAAAAAGATAACACACACCTTGCTAAAAATATAATAATGTCAGCCATTTCATTTATATATTCAATATTGGAAAACAGTTTATAGTTATCATTTGACATTTTTGGTTAATTTCGTTTCAAGCTTTATGATTAAAAATGTTAGTGGATCGTTTTTAACTTTTTCAGGTGATTTCAGTCAATATGTGGATCTAAACCTATTTTAAATATATATTTTAAAAATAATAATTTTTCGTTAAAAATTAATATATATATGTACTACTATATATAAATTTATCTGACTTTCTTCTTTCTCAGCTTATATAAATAAATATTTATATATATATGTGTAGTATAATACACCTATTAATATAAATCTTTCATTAACATCAACCTAATAATAATAATATATATATTAATATCATCTAACTATCAACCAATAATACAACCTACAACTCATATATATATATAATATATATATATCTTATATAATATATATATAATATTACATATTAATAATATTAGTAATAATAATAATATAATACAACCTATATATATATAGAATATCCAATAGATATTATTTATCTAATATATAATATAACATAATAATAACAACTTATATATATATAATATATAATATATTTAATAACAATAATATTATATATCTATACACGAATAGTCATCTATTTATTTTTCCAGCTTTCCACAAAGGAATTGATTTTCAATGATCAAAGTATCTTACTTTCTGGTGGGTGGAGCTTAAGCTGGAAACTTGTGACGTGTCAGTCAATGTACAACTCTCTCTCTACGAACGATATTAGTGACGTATGTGGTTCCCAATTTTTTTTTAGTGATTGAGCATACTAGTTGATTTTTATACTGTGCTTCGAGTTTCCCCAGAGCTTTGGAAGTGGCCATAGCTCGCCCTCATTCTGACGAATGTAATTTGGGTCCCATTTAGAGACGGTATTGCTGTCGCCCAAGGCCTGACTACCACAGTCAAGACAAAAAGTGAAGATTTGGCATATTTGCTTGAAGTGGCCGAGTACTGTTTCTTGAAACGGTGGTGACTGTTCCCAAACTCACTTCGAGTTGCTCCAGAGTGGCCGTAGCTCGCCCTCATTCTGACGGAAGTGACCGCAGAGTGAGTCCCATTTAAGACGGTAGTTACTGTCTTAAGGCCTTCGGCCCAACTTTCCCCTGATCCTGAGTACGGAGGTGGCCGATTCGGCGCCCGGTGCCATGGAAGTGGCCGAGTACTTTGTTCTTAAACAGTGTGACTGTTTCCCAAGCTCTTCAGTTTCCCTAAGCTTTGGAGAGTGGCCAAGGAAGTGGCTACATGAATTTGGGTTCCATATGTAACATTCTTTAAACACCGTAAAGCCATGACCTTTTTCACTTCTGGCTGGTTTCTATTCTAGTAGGTATACGGAGTCATTCTATTGCTACGAATTCTACACACTCCAGAGTGCCACACGCTCACAAAGTTACCACTGCGGAATTTTCCACTCACAGAGATTTTCACGCTCACAAGTTACCCGCATCACTATTTAATTATTGTCTAATAAGAATATAATAATAAAGTCATTGCTAAATAAAAGTTTCTTATCCTGTCACCTGAATCTATTATTGTCAAAGTTAAAAAATCTTATTGGTGATAGCGGCAGGAACCATTCACAGTAAACAATCTTTGATAGACAATTGCACAGTGAAGACGGGTACAGTATTAACTTTGCTGAACGGTGACAGGCAGTAGTTAATAAAATGTCAATATTAAATGCAAGTTAATAATAAATTTTTAATGATAAACTGTAATTAAAGATTTGGCAAAATAATAATTTTCATTAAATAGCTTAAGGTAGAAAATAATAAAAGAAAATTTGAGGAAAATCTATATAAGCAGTGTAGAAAAAAATCTGTATCAACACCCCAAATCAAACAGTCAAAATGATCTAGTAATTTAACTTTATAAAAGTGATATAAAATTAAAAATTATTCATGCGCATATAGGAGATACGGAAACTCCTCTTCGAGATTAGATAGAAACCTTTTCAAGAAGAAAAGAAAAAAAAAAAAGAAGAAAAAAGAAAACTTTGTACAAATAAACGTGGATTATATAGTAGTCTTTACTAACAATAAATGATCTTAGAGAGAATAATGACTTGTGAGTATTAATAATATAAAGGCTAATGTTAATATAGACATATCTTATTACTGTGGATTTATAATATTAATTGGTATAGAGCTGATAATTATATTTTCTATAGTGGTGATGAGAATAATAATGATAATAATATTAATGATAGCCATATTATTCATAACGATTATAGACATAATGGTAATGGTAATGGCAATGGTAATGGTAATGGTAAAGATGACAGTTGTAATATTAATACAAATATTTGTGACGGCATTGATGATATTTATGATGATAATACTTATGGTAGCGTTAACGTTAATAATAAAAACGAAATAGGTAATAGTAAAAATAATTCAGCAGACAGTTTTTCCTTCTTAGATCTTTACTTGGAACATTTGAAGTTGTTTAATAGTGATAACGATAATAACAGTAATGATAATATTCCCAAAAACAATAATGATGATAGTATTAACAATAAGAACGATAAAATAATAGTAACCTCGAATAACTTTCATATTTCAATATTTGTATAGAACATTTAAATATTAGTAATAAAATGAACAATAATACTAGTAATAACATTGATATTGATAATGATAAAGAGAAAAGTAGCGATGATATTAGAAACGACGGCAAAATTTAATCTATAATATCAAAATTTAATCAGGAACATTTAACGTATCTTTCCCTTATTCTGTATAGTATTGTTCATACCTTTAAGAAGCTAATGTTGTAATGTAAAGTAGTTTCTATAAGATGATTAAAGTTTTGTAATATAATACATTCCGAGAAATTTTTAGGAGTAAGCAAACTGTTGTTTAATTCATTAATGAGGATTAGTTGCTATAGCAGTCTTTAAATGTTTAAATTATGAATTATGTATTATATTTAGTTATTTATGATGATAATTCTTAATGACTTTGTGAATTAAGTATTTAACTTATTGTTTGCATAAAGAAAGGTTAACGTAATTTTTCTTGTTTTTCTATTTAGTATCCCGTTCCTGATTAAAGATTCTTGTAAATATGTAAATATAGGTTTAACTTTGATAAATATTTCATTGCTGAAGTTCTAATATTATCGAAGTATAAATAATTTACATAAACTTAACATATATTGTTTTTATTAGAATATTAGTTTAGAATAAGTGTGGAATAGTCTATTTTTACTTTTTAAAGAAGTTTAAAGAATCTAAAGGGGTACAATACTTTGTAATTTTATTAGCACATACATATGAAGAGCAGCTTATAGAGTTGCATGCAAATCTGAAGTCTTTTAGGATGACTATTATATTATCATTTTATCACAAATATTGAAGCTGTGTTTTTACTTAAGTTTCCCGTTAAAATAAAAGTTGAATATTTTTATATTATGCGTGACATTTATTTGCTAATACAAAGATGTCTTCATTGAGATTCTTTATCAGAAATGAAATAGAAAAGCTTCCTTAGTTCAGTTTAAAGAATTAGGTTTAACAAAGAAAGATATGTGTGTAAATAGTTATAATAATTAAATATTAAATAAATTATTAAGGATAAAGAAGAGCATTTATATTTAAGTGATTTTAGTATATAATCTACATTCCTATTTTTATCGAATACTGCATTACATTGACCCCTTAATTAAATCTGTGGCTATTTGAATTTGTTGCTCAAGAAAATCTATCTAAATGAATAATGGAAAGAATACTTTAAATCTTTTAAGCTCCGCAATGATATGATTTAGATCGATGCATTTGCTCTGCTCAAAAATGGCGCGTATTCGTATTTTCATTGTAATTACTCACAAGAACCATTTAAATAAAACGTTACTACTGCAAAGGAAGTATTTATGTATTTATTATTATAAATATTAACGTATTTTTAAGTGTTTAAAAGTAAATTAATATTTTAGAAAGATGATATTTTGAAGCTTTCTTGCGTTTTTAAAGTTGCGGAATACATGCCGTTACTTAGGTTTCATTTTTAATTTTGTTTTCATAAAGATATTTGAGGAACTTTTTGTGTTAAAATAATTATTTTTAAGATAATATTAGTAGTAATTAGTATTTTCGTAGTCCAATAAGAATAATATTACTTTGCTAAAATATTATTACCTGGATTTTTAAATCGATTGGGATTTGTACATAATACAATTATCTGATATATTAAGATAAATAAAATATATATCAAAAAGTACGAATAATTTAGACTTCTTTCAGTAAAATTTATTTCTTTAGATTATGTAAATATTATTTAAAAATTAGTTCATTATGAATTTAATAATTTGTGAGTTCAAACTTTGCTGGGGAATAACTGAGGCTGAAGATTTGGCGAGATTTCAGAAAGCAAGTAGGTGGGTCTGGGCTCTGCTCACAGGCATCTCTGTGTGGTTAACCAGCTTTGAAGCAACCATGAAAACGCATTTAGCTAACCAGCTCGCTTGGTTAGCGGCAGTGTTAATTCATTTTATTACTAATTGTACTTTTTCTGCAGAGAATTAAAAACATTGTTAAGACACTTTATATTATAAATGAAATTAATTAAAAAGGAAGCTAATTTTCGTTCCGACACGCGAGTCTTCTGAAGCTGGGAGGACTTTGATTTCTGTCTTGAAGTTCATCATATCAAGTTGCTGAATGTTCATTCAGTACTTTTCTTTATAATTATTGTTGAAATATTTTGATATTTCAGATATTTATTTTGTATAAAATCTATCTTAACTTCACCTGGATTGCTTATTGTAGTTGTTACTATTATAAATGCAAAGGATTCATGATTTTTACGATAGTTCGTGATATATTTCTGATCATTTTATAGTATTGTGATAACTTGATAAAATGGCCTTGTGTTACATCAGACTTGTTAAGCTGAATTTATACTGTTCTTGTGCAGGTGTCTTCTAATATGTAATTTTCTTCTTTACAAATCTATGGTTTCACCTATACTTATGTTTTATTGCAAGTATTGCAGGGATATGATATAACTACAGCTTTAGAGGAAATTTTCTTTTGTTTGGGAGTTTAAATGTTTTTTAAGTATCTCATTTCATTCCTCACTTGTATATTTTTTATATTATTTGTTTACGAATATAATAGTAGTAAGAGTAGTAATAATAATAATGTGCTATTTTTGGGGGGAAAGGTGCTATAATAAGTACCTCTTTTGCTTTGTTAAATGCTTTTTATGATGAAAGACTCAGGATAGTATAATTGATTTGGTATTGTGGATGTATTTGTTTGTGCTCGAAGAGGGGGAGAGCATATACATCACAAAGCATTTAACAAAGCTTAAAAAGAGGTACTACTCTTTTACCACAACTCTTTGCTTTATCATTAATCTCTACAGTACCGTTGTAATTCGTTAAAAACTAAGCTGTTAAAAGGCAATCACTCATTCCTTTGGAATCTTGTTGCATAGGCATTCAGGCCATATACAAGCTGTATATTGAACCGGATTTGCAAGAAGAAAGAATCGGCGGCGCCATGCGTTTACGAGGCCGTTCTAAGTGCCGGCCGGTCAGCTGTCCGGCTCACACGCGGCGCGATGTTCGGTCGCTAGGCTTTACTGGCCAATGGCTGCTCTACAATAAGCACATCAGGCCAGGTCAAGTGCAGATTTTACAAAGTAAAAATATCAAAAACTATCAAGATATTTCAGCTATTACTCTGGTGAACACCGAGAAAGAATCCATTGGCCTGAAGATACTCACTGAGAATTAACCCTTTAAATTTACTTCATTTATGGCCAGTAAAAAAGTGCACAGCTATGCACTATTGTCGCACAATTAATAATAAAGGCCGACGGTAAAGCATATTGCTAAAAGAGACAGAAGCTCTAGCATTAAATATGTCACTGCGCAATAAAGTGGTTCTTTATAATAACCAATAACTATATATAATTTGCTAACATTAATAACTTTTTTTTTTAATACTATAAATGAAGATATCCACTAAATATCTCTTCCTCTCTTTATATATATAATAACAACATACCATATAGCAACATATAACATGTATATATATATATATATATTCTAATAATGAAGCTTAAGTGAGACTGCAGGTTCAGAGAATAATAGACTATGGGGCCCGGAATGTTGGTTTGTTCCTCTCAATTACTAATAACACACAGTAAGTTCCTCTAACAGATGGGGCTATGACTGGGAGAGGTATGAAGCGTTAAAAAAAAATATGAAGAGCTTTAAAATTATTATTGTCCAAAGATTCATAAGCTTCAAAGGTGGTTAGGGTGATTAACCCTTTTGCACTATTTATATCTTCTGGCACCCGCTAGGCCATAAATATAAAGATTAGCATTTACTATTTGTGCTGCATCTCCACCTCATTAATCTCCACCCCATCTTCATTCTTTAGAATACTGGAAATTGTTTTTTCTTTAGAAATTCTGCATTTCCACTTGCAGAAAATAGGAACATCTTTATCATTACTAAACTTTTAACTACTTACCTTTCCTAATATGTTTCTCGGGGCTCAGCCTAATAAACAACATAATACTTATGTACACTATCGTCTGTTATGATGGATCGAGTGTAGTCACTTTCACTGTTTGGAATCTTCAATGATTATTTTCCTTTTCCCTTTTCTTTTCCTATTTTGATGGAAATTGTTGGTTTTGAAGGTAAAGTTTTTTCTTGCTCTTTCTGTATCTGCCTTTCTTCAAGATTACCATTATGCTCCTCTTCCTCCTCTGAATTGAACTCCTCTTCACTATACTCATCTGTACTGGAGACATTTCAATTTCTGAATCGGAATCATCTGATGACATCGCCATCCTCCTTTTTTTCCCTCCCTTTTTGGATTGTTGCGTTCCTGATGTTGTTGGTTTATTTTCAGTGTTTTAACTATTTCTTTTAGTATTTCCTTTGCTCTCTTCTTTTTCCCTATCTTCTATTACTTTTAAGCAATTTGTATTTACCATTAGTCCTGCCTATTTCTGTAGAATTTTTCTTGATGGTTTCCGAACTCTTTTTTTGTATTCAGCGTTCTTCTATGACATGTTCAATGCTTTTCCTACTAAGGTGCCTTCTTGACAACTCCTCAAGTAAATCTTTTATTGGCACTTTTTTAGATACACAGTCCATTCACTTGTCTTGTGTTGCTTGCAAGTAATTATTGTTGCAATGGTTACTTCTTCAAGCAGTTCTGTTGATAATTCAGAAGGTGTTGCCAAGCTGTTTTCCACTTCAACAATAGTATTTTTCTCTTGAGGATTCTCTTCCAGAATTTGATTTGATGTTATGTCATGCCTGTTATCCTCCAGAAGTAGTCGATCTTGTCTAACCCATGGGCCTATCAAGACAAGTGATCAAAAGATTCTGAGATGCTTATAATATTATTTATTGAAGTAGCAAATATTTATCATTTATGCAAAAGATCTATTCGAATTTCAGGAACAACCTCCCTTTCGTGACTTTCTTGGACAGCTCTTTTGGGACTCAGCCTTGTCCTTAAAAGCGTTTCGGGATTGTTTCTGGGCTGCGTCGTCAGATTGCGTCACTGCACTGAACCACTGTAAACATAGAAAATGCGTATAATAATAATAATAATAATAATAATAATAATAATAATAATAATAATAACAATAATAATAATATAATAATAAAATAATAATAATAATAATATAATAATAATAATAATAATAATAATATAATAATATTAATAATAATAATAATAATAATAATAAATAATATAAATAATAATAATAATTATAATTTAATAATAACAAAGTAATAAAGTAATTAAAGAATAAAATAATAATAATAATAATAATAATAATAATATTAATAATAATAATAATAATAATAATAATAATATAATAATAATAATAATAAAAATATTAATAATAATAATAATAATAATAATAATAATAATAATAATAATAATATAATAATAATAATAATAAATAATAATAATAATAATAATAATAATAATAATAATAATAATAATAATAATAATAATAATAATAACAATAATAATAATAATAATGATAATAATAATAATAATAATAATAATATTAATAATAATAATAATAATAATAATATGTAATAATAATAATAACTAATAATAATAATAATAATAATAATAATAATAATAATAATAATAATAATAATAATAATAATAATAATAATAATATCTTAACAAATAATATCAATAATAATATTAATAATAAGCCAATAGTAATAAATAAGCTGCACTCCTTCAGTTCTGCAGCAATCATGATGTTTGATTAAACCCCGTGGTAGTGATCTGTCTTCATTGTGCCAATTTCCTATAAACCAAATTCTTGCAACTAAATATGCACACCAACTGCATACATATACCCACACACCTAGATATATAGACCAATGCATACATATAATAATATATGTATATATATAAATATATATATATAACGAACCAACCCATATCTATGTATATGTCTCTTTATATATCTTTCTTAATATATACAACTATATATATATGTATATATATACACATGGCAGCCAGCCAGCCAGCCATCTTCAACATAATAACAGCAAGGCAGCCAACACCATGTGTATAATAATAGCCTTGTAGCCAGCAATATATCCTAACAACCAGCGAAGTGAATCACAGCTAATAATAACAACAATAATGACAAAAGCAGCAATATCAGCCAATATCAGCAGCAATAATATATATGTAGCATAACCTATGTGCCATATATGTACCAACAACTTGTAGCCAGTAGCCAGCACCAATAACATGTAACAGTAATATATGTATGTATATATGCCAAACTATACTGCGCTACTTAGCAATAATATTACTAAACTGTAATATCTACCAGTAGCAACATAATAATAATAGCCATATCGCTCTTTTGTATAATAACCAATAACCTTAATAGCCACTATATATATATATATATATATAACCTTATATATATATACTTCAACTCTTTGCTCTCTCTTATATATATATATATATACAAATATAAAACACTTTAAAATTCTAAACCTATTCTATATGTTAACTCACTCATCATTTATAACAAAATTACTTTTATTTTTGGTATATACTATATAAAATCTAATGCTTTTTACAGTTGTCACTACCACCAGGCAGAGCCTGACCAAGGAGGGGTGTTTACGCACGCCTCGAAGTCAACAATTAAGAATACATTACTGAACTACCCAGGCTTTGGCAGAGGAATTGATTCGCTGGGAAGCGAAGATGGAGGGAGTACACAGAACGAACGAGAGAAGAAAGACACCATGGCGAACTAACAGGAGATTTTTGTAACTTCAAAACTCTGTATTACCGGAGCTTTAGCACCTAGTTCTGAAGACCGCGACGCAAAGGTTGAGGTAATTGTCGCTCCCTCGAGAACCACGGCGCTGCACAGCCTATGAAAAGAGATAAAGCTTTCAACATCGCTCCACTGGAGGCTAAGGTGAGAACTGGAAGGTACAGAGGCAGTTTATAATAGCCTTTTGGCCTTTGACTCGACCTATTCAAGAACGCCCGTTGAGGAAACCGAGCCCAGATATGAAGAGCAGGTACTCTATACAAAACGGATAGGCCACTTGCATTGCTGGAGCAACTGAAAGGAAAAAAAAGCAGTCTCGCAGTCAAACAGGACTCCCAGTTTGCTGGAAGCTTCCCTACCAGCCGTTGTGATGTAGAATTTCCAAGATATTTTTTGTTTATGTAAAGGCCAAAGATGTTTATATTGTCCAACAGAAGACAAAGGAAGAAGAACCGTCGAAGAGATAGGAAAATTGGAAGGTGTCTTAGAGAGGATATTTGGCAGAAGTTGAAGTTTTAAGGTCAATTCCCACAGGTTTCACAGACGACCCCACCCTGAAAATTCTATCAGATAGCAAATAGATCTTATCAAATTGAACGAGAGCAATTCTAGAAATAAAAGGAGCATTGAAATAATTTGAAGAATGAAGGGTCCGAGTCATCGCTTTAAGTGAATAAAGATTTAGATCTTCTTGAGTGAGAAAAGATCGGCCAGCGTAGGAACCAAAGAGTAGGAGATAAGACAGATACCTGAGTTTTTTCCACTATTGATAATATAAACTGTAATATGAATTTTGTCACTCATAAAATTATTCAATATTATTTTAGCAAATTCCTTGAAAAATGAGTTAGACTTTTATTAGTTGCTTCCCTCATAACCTAATCAAATTTTACGTTTAGCACTACTCATCCAATATTGGGAAAATGCAGTTCCTGTTAAATGTTAAATCCAACACACAGTTCAATGGTAGAGACAGTGATTGCAATAACAGACACCTGCTTAATACAGTAATGACTTTTTTAAATTATTTAGCACTTCTAACCTTCTTTTTGAGAGCAACTGTTTCACCTGAGTTGAATAAGCAGATTATCTCTTCTTTCACCGGGAGCGTCCGTCTGTTTCTCGGAATCTACATGGTTCGTCAGTCCATGACACTACTCCCCTTTCCAAGATTGGGAACCCAATCTTAAAAAGATCGCAAGAAAGAAAAAAAATAAACAGAGCACAAAAACCGGTCTCACCTAGCTTCCAATGGATGCCCTTCTTTGCTCTGCCTTTTCTCATACTCTAATACTCTTTTCTGCACATATGGAAGACATGGAGCTGATCCTCTTGATCGTGTCATTGGCCGATTTCCAATCCCTAATCTTTATTTGGCTCCTCCCTGTCCTTCCGGTTTGTCATCCAACATCATTCGTTCTGAATCTTCACCTACTTCTCTCAATTCTTCGTGGATAGACCTGGGGGTAGAGTAAGGAATGTTTAAATTATTCTCACGTTTATTGCTTACCTCTATACCTTCAATCTGTTTAGGTGTTGTTACTCCTAAAATCTCTTCATCTTCTTCATCAGTGGCATTCGAAATAGTTATCCCTATTGTATAGCTGATGTTTGGAAACCTTAGCTCTCTTTCGAATTTCTGCAAATCGAACCCATCATCTGAATTTCCGCCTTCTGGCGCTGAATCTATCCAGTCTAACAATTCAATGGTGCCCATAGGTTGCGACGTAGGATCTACCTCCGCTTGAGTTGTTTCATCTTCCCCTAAATCCTCTGTCTGTGTTCCTATATCCTTCTTATGGCTTGGTTTGCCTATAGCTAACTTCAAGAGGTCCCGTGTATCCTTAGTTTTTGTCCCGTGCTTCCTGCTTCTTGTTATTTGTCTTTGATGCGCACTATATACCATATATGTTGATAGTACTTCATTTTCGTCCTCTGTTATCGTCTCCTCAATATGATCAACCTCTGAACGATATTATCCTTCTTCATTTTTAAAATACTGTTGTAAGTACTTGGGTGGATCTGCCCATATCTTCAAGTGTGCATAGTGTACCTTCATTATTTTACCTTGACCTTCGACATCATACGTCATTCATCCGGCAATTACCTTGATCACTGTGAAGGGACCTTCGTACTTTTCGCTTAATTTCCACTGAAATATCCACTGAAATAATTTTCCGTTTGACTTTAACTCCTACTGCGTAAGGTAACCAGTTTGGGTGTCCCTCCGTCCATTTACCTTGTTCTTCCATGGAGATTGGTACCTTTTCCCTTTGTGTGTGTATGAGAGTTTACCTCCGCTGGTATCATTCAGAAAACTCAAGAATATTGATTGTTACATCTATGACTATTATATAGCTTAATCGTCCCCATTCCTGATCGCCTTTGTTGCCCGTATTCTTTAAGAATTCTTAAATCCAGATAATGATAAAAGTTATTCTAAGATGAAATATTCATGTTTGAAATACTGGTTATGACATTCACTGTCATGTATGTCAAAGTCCTCCACCCCATTATCCGTCATTACCTTTTATATAGGACTCAAAAATATTGGTAGCATCTGGCCTTCAAATACCTCTTCAACGCTTCTGGCTGATTTATCTTTCAGTGGTCTGACCGCGACCCATTTGCTGCAGTGGTCCACATCCACTAAGCAAGCGATATTTCCTCTTCTGTTCCTTGGCATTGCCATGACGTCAACTGCAACTAGTTCAAAGGGATTTGCAACGTGAATCTTCCAAATTTGTGGAAATACAACCATATGATCCACCTTATTCAGCTGACAGGTCAGGTATGTCCTGTATACTTCCTGGATTATGGTATGACCTTTTGAATGCCATACATATTTTGATATCAAACTTGTCAATTTTCCTCGACCTATATGTGCCATGTTTCGATGTATCACCACAGAGATACTAACCATTTGTTAGAACCCTATTACCGCGCTGAACTGGTCATCCTTAATCCTTTTAACTACTATGATATCATTCATTAGTAGCTCTTTCCTATACCTGTAATATTCCTTTAAGATCACATCTGATTTAAAAATTGGTTGTTCATTCCTAATCTTCTCCTTTAATTTCTTTATCACCTTGGACTTTTTCTGCAATGTTATTATTTCTTGGAATGTTATTATGTTATTAGTCCTATCATTATCATCCACTATAAAATTGTATAAGCCAATATTCACAAGGAAACCATCACTAACCTGATCTGCATCATCTCCATGTGCGATGATGCCTTCCCAAAGTCCAAAATTGCTTCTGTTTCCACCAGGTAATTCATTCCAAGAAGTAAACACGTTAGGATGAACCCATCCTTAACGACTCCTAATGGCAGTACTATCTTTCGAAAGCAAGTGTCTATTCTTATAGCTATCGCAGTTGTGCATTCGATAATTTTCGTGGTAATTCCGTTTAAGGTGCCATCCACACTCCATTTTCTTAAAATATGCCCAATCGGTTCCAATTCCTTTACTACTATTTCCTGAACCAGGCTGATGACTGACCATGTGTCCAGAAAAGCGCATCTAGAGAAATCACCAATAGAGGCTTCCTGTTTGTTTGTAGTTATAACTCTCAGGTGATGTCTCTTTCTTTCATCAATACATAGTTCACTACTAATCCTTCTTCGGTGGGTGTTTGTATAAAATTGTCTTCTTCACTTTCTTAACCGTCCAGACAGCTTTCATTTTCCTCTTCGGAATGTACCTCTTGCTCCTCAGTCGTCAACTCATCAACTATGGTATCATCCTTATTTGCATAAAATTTTCCGTCGTTCTTTAATGGGTTAAAGTGGGACCCTCCTAATACTGGTATGTAGATATCCTTTAAGTCGTAACGTTTCTTGCTTTTGGTCCAATATAAATAACTGAACAACAGATTCTGTGATGTAGCAAAATCCTTAGGTAAAATTTATCGCTGGCTAATTGTAATTCCTAAGGAACCGGTTCTATTCCTGGAACCCTGATAGTTTTTAACCACTTCAAAGATTTTGGCTTCCTGTCCAACCCATACAACTTCCTATTATTTAGTAAAGCATCTAATAGAAACCTTCTTAATTCCTTGTGATCCTTTTTCTGTAATTGTTCCCTTTTTAGAATTTCTTCCAAACTAAAGAACAAAGAATCAGCACCTCTTGGCACTAACCTTATTATTTCCAATCCTTTTGGTAGAGCCTCTAGATTTGTAATATTGACCTCCTCCTCTGGTTTTCTTTAGCAGCGGAACCATGTGTCGGCAAAGATGTTGTCCTTTCCTGGGTAATATTGAATTTTTTAGGCTATGCTCACCTAAGTCATCTAAGACGCGGGCCAACTTACTGTCTACCAGCTTCATTGTATGAAGATACACTAGTGGTCAATGGTCTGTGTAAAGTATGAAATCTTGACCCAACAAGAAAGTTTGGAAACTCTTGATTCCCCATCTGATAGCTAGTAACTCTCTTTCTATGGTAGATTCCTCCTTTCACACGCATTGAATGAGTGCGAGTTATACGCGATTACTCTCCTTTCGCCTTCCTGTTCCTGACACAAACCTGCAACCATGCCGAATCCACTTGCATCCACATAGAGTTCCAATTTTGCACTGCCTTCTTCTGGAAGTTTATCATTCTTAGATATCGTTTTAATTCTCTCACATTATTTGGTCTTTCTAATTTGTCCACCTGGTCCATAAATTCTACAAGCTTCCTAATCCCTGCCCTGCTGAGAATATGACCTAAAGATTTTACCTCTTTTTGGGCCCAACTACACTTGCTAATCTTGATCTTAACGTTTGTTTCACAAAATCGTTGTATAACCTGTTCAATTAGCACCAGATGCTCTTCAAATTCCTTTGATATCAATAAGACATCGTCCACATATACCACTATTATATCCCGGCTGAATCCTGTTAGTATCCTTTGCATCTCTCTCTGAAATGCTGCTGGTCCATTCTTTAATCCGAAACTTAGCCTTTTAAATCTGTGTTGCCCACTAATCGTAGAAAATGCGGTAAAGTCCTTGCTATCCTCTTCCAACTGCATTTGGTAATATCCTTTCACAAATCCAGGCAAGTGTAGTATTTCACCCCATGGAGTGAAAAATAGTTTCTTTGATGTTAGCCATCGGAAACCTATCTACCTCTGTTATTTTGTTTAAGCGTCGATAGTCTATACATAGACAGAGCGCTCCATCCTTCTTCCTGACAGGAACCACTGGAGAACTCCATTCTGCCGCACATGGCTTCACGATATCTTTTAGACACAACTCCCGAACCTGATTTTATATCTCTTCGTTCGTTTTCTGATCGAACCTTCTTGCTCTTTGATAGATAGGAGTGTAATCATGTAACCGTATATTGTATGGTGTCATAGATGTTTCAGTTACATCCTCACACAATTCCTAGATCTTTCTGTAAAATATACCTGTTCTGTTATATTATGTTCCCCATACCTTGTGAATGATCCATCTCTTACATCTATTTTGATTTTGTTTTGGATCAAAAATGGCATGTCCAGAATCATTCCTTCTTTTAACCTTTCTACCACGATGAAGTCCGCAGAACCATAATTGATGTCATCAATAGAGATTCTTAATTTTACTGTCTGATGGGAATCTACAACCAACTGAGGATCTCATACTCCTCGTAGTCTCATCACCTTGTTTATAACTTCAGGATTTGGAATCCTCCTGAATTGTTCTTGTCCTATAATGCAATATTGAGACACTGAATCAATTATAGCCGACATTTCTACGTTATTTAAATTTACAATAAATTTCAATAAAGGTGTTATATTGATACCTTGCCTACCTGCATTAGAAGTTCTACTCACTGCATGATATATCCCAGTTGTAGTATTTACTGTATTCGTTCCTCTCCTTTTCATTCTAGGTATCCTCTGTGGTAAAACATCATTAATATCTTCAGGTTGTCTGCTTATAAATTCTTCTGCCTCTGGGTCCAATATCACACAACCTTGAGTATCCGGGCTAATTTCTGAAAGATTTATTTTGGGGGTTCGCTCCGACTTGTTCCCGGTGCCGACGGAGCTCTCTCGTTTCCCGTAGCTAACTGTATCTTCTTCTTTATCCATTCTGCCATTTCTTCTTTTAAAGAACAAGTTTCCTTCCAATGTATTGTTTCTTCGCACAAGAAACATTTTCTTTCGAAGGTTCTTCCATCGTCTTGCCCTTGTCTGCCCATGTCCTGTTGTTCCTGTCTTCCAGAATTTTGTTGTTCACGCTGTCTGTAGCCTCCTCTTGGTCTTCTTTCCGTGGTTCGATTTTCATCGCTCCAACATCTTAAACACTATCCATAATACCTCCAACATTCTCTTTTGATGTGGCCTAATTTGTTACAACAGAAACATTTTTTTACTCCACCATATCTCCTAGTGTCCTGTCTAGTGTATTTTCTTGTATTTGTATACCATTATTACACAGGTCTACCATAGCGTACTTTATCCGCATATGCGCCCTTTTTACTATTTTTCTCAATCAAAGTAGCCCATATTGGTATGCCCCCATCTTTAGATTCTTCTTCTTGGTCATCTAATTGGTCTTCCTCCTGTTCCCAATTTATTATATCTTTCCCCTTTACTTTAACACTTTCCTTTTCATCTCCCATCCATATTTAAAATCGCCTTGCCATGGTTTTTGTTAAACAATTTACAAATTTCTTCTTTAGCACTTGCTTATTCCTATCCTCCTCTTTAGTGGCTGCCTCATAAGTGGTCTGGATCCTTAATGCAAAATCAGCCATTTTTCATATTTGCCCAACTCTATCCGCCAAAATTTCTTTTGTAGATCTATTTGCTCACTTTCCTTTTCTTCCTTGCACCAGCTTTTTAAAATCGCTACAATAGTACTATATTTAACCTTTGCCTTGTAAATACTATAGTACGTCCTTAGTGATGGACCTTCCAGAAAATTTCTCAATTCCACCGGGCAACTGTTCTTATCTCTGCTTAATTGTTCCTTTGCATACCTCTCAATGTCCTTTATGATCGCTTTAAATTTCTGCACCTTTTATTTCCCATATTTCAGAAAATGTTAACTAGAACCGGAAACAGCTGATCATCTCTTACTGAAGTGCTTTACGGTCACAGCACACAGGACACAATTCCAAATGCATCCATGACTGATCTGTTTATACAGTCGGCGAACGTAGCTGCTTTTCTAGACGCTAGATATTTAATGTCCCTCAACTGAGGTAGGTCTAGTTGAAGAATAACAAAGTATAACTAAAATAGTATATATATGGATAATATTCATACAATTGATGTATATATAATATATATATATAATATAATATATATATATAGTATATATATAATTATATATTAATATATATATATATATATATATAATACAAGGCAGTATTATTATATATAAATAATATATATATATATCAAGGCTTCGCCGGTTCAAGTAACAAGATACTTTGATAATCTATGTATCTACATGATACATCCTTTTTGGTAATAAATAATATAATAATAAGTACTGTACTTTACTTTCTAAAACCAATGTACTTGTACTGTGAGCTTACTTCGATGTTACTTTATATGGATTACATTGTGCTTAGCTTACTTGCAAGTACTTTTGACATTTAAAATTTTTTGAAACTATTTTTTATTTTCTTTTATCATTTTCCTACGTATTGAATATTATTATTAGATTCTTATTATAATGATTCTTAAATAAATTAATCAATTGTGAAATGTACATGATAATACTAATAATATAATAATTTAATATATATTAATATATAACTAATAGTATAATATATATATATTATATTAATTATTTATATTATAATTATATATATATATATATTATATATATATAATAATATATATATATATAATATATATTATATATATATATATATTATATATATATATATATACTTTCTTTATCTCAACCACCTTTTTTCCCCCAAGGCTGGTAGGTAAGGTGAGTAACATGCAACGGAACAGAAAAGTAGTTAGAAGAATATGACACAAGTCGAAAAGGAAGCCTCAAACCTTATACCTCCCCCTTTATATCCTAATTAGTGATAGAATCATCGCTTACCCATCAGTAAACCTAAATCTACCCTATGAGTTAACTCCACGGACCGAACGACGGGACACCTCACCTATATACTTATGTGAACATCTAAATAATTCACGCCAATGTGGGTGAAGATCATCCTTTGGCCCCAGGTGGTAGGTTCACAACTACCCACACAACCTTCACACAAACCCCTTAACGCGTATGTTCACATCCTATTATTAGGACACTTTTTTATTCTTCTACCTCGCCCCTTGCCAAAACTCACATTATTCACCTCTCTCACACGAACATTTACTACTTTGCCTACGACTAATTACTCAATTTACACTTTTGTCTTCGTCTCCCAGCCAGTATCGATATTTATAACCCAACTCACACATCCGAGCCACTATACATTCCGTATGCTAACCTAAACCTACCGATTCTATCATTCCCATCCTCTATTATCCACTAAATGGACCAAACCATCTTCAACGTACTTTCTGATTTATCTCTTAACATTTATACTTCTACCTTTTGTATTTCTATAGACCATATCAACTCGTAAATTAACCGTTTTCATTCCATCCATATTTTTATCATTTCCGTTTACTACACACCTTATAACAGACCTGGCCTTAAGACTGTACCTCACACAACTCTAACACCTAAATTGGATCTTTAGAAATTCAATTATACCTCTTTTTCTCGCAGGAAACCTATTGTCTAACACTATTACTATACAGTTATACACAAAGGTAAACAAAACTTACATCCATATCACCTTAACACGTAGAGACCCTAACGCAAAAAAAACTTTTTTTTAATAATTTTTTATTTTAATACTAATAATACTTAGATATCTTTCCTTTACATCTAATAAGGATTTAATTGCACAGCCATCAACCTTCCTGCAGTTCACAACTCAACTCTATATAATAAGGCATCATCCAATTCCCTTTCTAGTCCAACATAATATATATATCCTAAATATTTACCACTTGTTCCAGCTGCTCACAATGACTGCTCACATTCTATACAGCATAACTTCACACCGAGGACTGTCCTCATTACAATCATAACCTTACTCTTATCATGTTTACCTACTTTCAAACCCATCCTTTATTACATTACCTACCAAATCTCTTCACCAATCCTCTCAACTATCTCTTTCAGATTTCACCCGCACTAATAATACACTATATATATACATATAATTATATTAATACTTATATATTATATAAATATAATATATTATATATATTTAATATATATATATTAAATATATATATATTAATATTTAATATATATACTATATATATTATAAATATTATTATATATATATATTAGCGTTACGAACTGATAGGTGATTTGATTTAGGATTTGGAAGTTTGATATAAACAAAAAGCTAAGCTTTATTTAGAAGGTATAATTATATATAGTTCCGGAGGATAAATTGGAGGTATAAGAGATAAAGCAAATATTTATTAGTTACCCTTTTAATATATAAAGGTAGTAGAAATATATGGATATAATTGTAATTATTATATTAGTAGGTAGTTAGTTATTTGAGTGTTAAATATAATTATCGGCGATGGTGAATAGTGGGGAAGAATATAATGCTGGGAGAAGGTTTGGTCGAAAGAGTTAGGACGATCGAATTTAGGGGATTCAAGCACACACAAAAGGAGTGCGTTTAGAAAGGTGGTAGAGGATGTTAGTGAAATCATATTATCTTCTGGGTACATTGAAACCAAATGATTGGAAAAATGAGAAGGAGAAGAATAAAGGGATCTGTATCTTAGGAGGTTTATGAATTCCTTTGCGAGCAATAGGTCAGGCTGTATGAAATTAGAATTAATTAGGAAGCTCTATGGCAGGTGTAGGTGATATATGATGTTGGCAGAGTGGTCGGTAAAGCTTCTGAATGGGAATCAAAAGTATGTAATGACAGATAATGAAAGCGTCAAAATGTGAGAATTGTAAAGAGAGAATAGAGGTTGAAAGGTTTAATCTGTGGGTTCGTTGGAAACTATATATAAAACCTTATGTAAATAGCGGAGTTGAGGACAGAGATATTTGTGACTAAATGGCCGTCTCTGGACTATTTTATAAGCAATCTGTATATGGATGAGGTTATGAAAGGAAGATGTATTAGAAATGTTGTAAGAGAATGTTTTAGAACGATGGAGAATGGAAGAGAGTGGTGGAGATTCCCTATTATTATATGAGGTACAAGATTTTGGTTTTGTTAGTGTGACTAATTCAAATGAAAAGATGTTTTGAGGAAGATTATGAAAGAAGCGAGAGATTTGTTACTATAGGCTAGTTGTGGGAAATAAAATGAGAGGGAGGAGGTTGAAAGTAAACGTATAGATAAGAGTATACGTCTTAAATTAGGTTTGTCGTAGGTGAAGGACAGTCCTCTTAGGTTGTCACCAGTCCTATATATGTGTTAAATAGATATGTGAGCAGCCTGGAAAAATGTGTCTGTAAATTAAATATTTAGAGATATTATGTTGGATAATGAAAAATAGGCAAGATCGAGATGATGCTAGAGTTTAGTAGTGAAAAGTTCGTTCGAAATAATGGCACTAAAGTGACTGGTTATGCATATTAAAATATTCAGTTCTCAGACTGTATCTATAATGTTGATAACGTGTTACAATATTGTTAAAAGGACTAAGTCTTTGAATAGTGTGCTAGCTATATATGGTCTTAATAATTCGAATGGTTTATATCTGTTCGATTAACCCGGGTTAATGTGTTAATTAGTAATAGGTGGACTTTATAAGTCTGGAAATAAGAGGTATTAAAGATCTTAATAGTATTTACAATATATGTTCAGATAATGGACTCAAATCCCTTTTATAAGTGAATACTCTTTAATTAGTACAATATCTAGTGTCTAAAAGGAAAGAAATTGACAAAATGGAGAAGGAAACCTGTTTTGTAATAGGATAGATTGAGTTATATGTATTTTCTATTAATCATGCCTAAAATGATTATTGTGGAGTATATGTGTCAAGTCACGAGTTATTACCTTGCGCCAACACACTTACCACTATAGCCTACCAAAGGGAAAAGGATACTCAATTGTGGATGCGAGCTATAAATGAATAGTGACGTCTCCGCCGTATGAGGTTTATGGTAATTGATCCATGTGGGATTAAGGACTGATGGTTCGAATAAAGTCGGGTCATCGGTTTAACGTGATCTTGTTTTTATACGTGGTATAAGAGATGATAGACCTCAAGCCGCTAAGTTGACCGGATGATCAAAGAGGGTGATCGTATCGCGAAAAAAAAGTGGGTCACGAAATTGTCCGAATAAGGTTCTGAGGATGAAAGAAAAGAGGGAAAGAGAGAATTGTGAGTTGGTCCAACGAGAAGTATTTAGTGACAGGCCAGATATGACAAAGGAAATGACATCAACAGGATGTAGGATGCCCATTACCCGTACGAGGCGTTTAATGAAGGGTAAGTATTGTCTGGTAGCCCACAGCTGCGTAAAGTAGCCCCACAGGATTTGGATATCTTCATGAACTGGGCCCCACTAACATTTACATGAGATGTCCATATTTTATTGACGTGGAGGTTCTCTCCATTCTCACGGTCACATGGAAAAAAAACTCGTAGAGGTGGAATTTATTAATAAACTGACTGCGAACTAATTCTACATTTAAAGTTGATAATATAGGCTGTAAGGCTAATGGAATCTTTCTTTCTCTACTTGCTTTACTAAAAATATTCTTATTAAACTATTTTACTGAGTTTTCCTTGGTGCGGCCGATTATCTGTTATCGTACCCTTAACCTTCTCTCTCTAGGTCTTGGGCTGTGTAGGCAGGGACGATTAAGAGAAGACTAGCTGCGAAATGCTAATGATTGATGATGATGATGATGATGATGTATATTCGCAGGATTGATTGAATGATCGTAATGATGATGGATATATATATTATATATTACATTATATATATTATATTATAATTAATAATATATTAATATATATATATATATACTATATCACTACTTATTATATTATAATATATAATATATATTAAATAATATTATATTATATATTAATATAAATATATATATATACTCTAATATATTATAATACTATACAGCCGTTGCACATATAACATTTATATATATATATATATAATAATTATATAATATACTATATATATATTTATATAATATACTAAATATATATATATATATAATTAAATATTATAATACATTATATAATAATATATATATATCATATATTATAATATATATATATTTAAATATATAACATATAAATATATAATATTATAATATATATATAATATATATATATACTATATATATATATAAATATTATTATATTCTGCCGAGAAATATATTAATATATACTATATTTAATATATTAACTATATACTATATTATTATATTATGAACAAGTTTTTATACATAATACTCCTGTAACTTGATACCATTATACTCAATGTACTTGTATCTTGTTCTACTGTACTAACTTGAACATAATTCTAAGATGAAGTGCTTTTCTACTTGTAACTTATTGAACTAATTTCTAGAAGTACTTTACTTGTACTGTACTTGTAAAAAAATGTACTTTTGAAACCAAAGCCTGTAATATATATTATTATTATATATCTATATACTTTATATATACATTAATATATATATATAATATATATTATATATATAATATCTTATAATATATATATATATTACTATATATAAATATATATATTATATGCGTTTCCTTGTGTGTGAGTGCTGTGTGTTACTATATAATCTGTTTACTATTAGAATTTAGTTCACTTAACTTCTGTGTAGGTGGTGGCAATTTATTAAAGTCCTTTTATAGTCCTTTAATTAAATTTTTTTAAGGCTTTAAATTGACAAAACTATTAAACAAAGCTCTCTCCAACCTTAATGGAGTGGAAATTATCTTCTACCATTCTAATTTTTTTTTAATGTTCGCCGGTTCATTTCCGATCAACAACGGTTTCGTAATTAAAGTTTTTCCCCCCCCAACAGGATAGCATCGCACCGCACTGCACCGCATCCAGTGCATCGCTTTTTTTTTTTTTTTAGCAGCAATTTTTTTCCTTCTTTTTATATGCGGGATTTCTTCATTTTAAATTATTTTGTGAAATTGATTTCATCGTAAACAATAAATACTAATAGATCTATATTATTATATATATATATATAGTATATAATAATAATATATTATTATATTATAATATACTATATTATAAATATATATATATTATATAATAATATTATATATTTATATAATATATATATATATACTATATATCATATACCGATATATATATACTATATAACTCATATATAGTCACTTACGTGATATGCCACTAGAGGAAATACCATCATTACTAACTATCTAGCTACGACACTACTTATACATATAATATATACCTATATAATACCAACAATATACCCAATTGTATAATTGACAGACCGGTTATATATATAAATATATATAATATATATATATATAGGTATATATTCATATCCTAGTGAGGTATAAATAGTATATATCAAAGATACCTATATATCCTATATAACATATATACCCTATTATATAGTATATATATCTATATTATGGGGTTTGGATATGTTCCAACAGAAAAAAACTGACAAAAAGTAATTCGAAAATTCAGTGAAACAGCGCAGACAAAAGAGAAGATTAATTTAACGATTTTGTAGTGGTCATTAATGCGATTATGTTTTTGACAATGCCGCCAATGAAACAACCTCCCACTTAATATTGGTTGCTACCCACCCACATGCCGTTATTTTTGCAATCTACTCTTTTACCTTCTCTCAAGTGTGGGCTTTTGTATATATACTATATTAATCTCGCTTGTATTTTCCCCCAAGGTGTAATATAGTGTAATGGGTTTTGTAATCTTTTAAACTAACTTTAAAAGGTATTTTTTCATCGTTGAGACCATGAACTCCCTTCCTTTTCGTTCTTGAACACTCGTAGTTTGCCCTTAGACAGGGTGAATAAAAGTTTACATTTATAATTTCCTTGTATAAGGATAATTATTGTTTAGTTTTATTTATTGTTTAGTTGAAAACCGTTGTTCCAATCATTGTGAGAATTTGAATTTACTATGTGATAAATATAACTCAGACATCTTTGAATTTTAATAAGTTGGTTAAATCCCTATACGCTTTTCTTCACATAGTGGCAACTTTGCAGTAGATAACACTCGCTCCCTAGGTAATTCCTTATTAACTTCTACTTGTATTTCTGTATTGTAATATTCTCGTGTGATTCTGTGTAAAATTTAATTGTTTTTACACAAGTATCGTAAAGTTTCGATCATTTACTATTAACTTTAAACTATTATGGTTTTAAATTTCATTAACTCTAAATTTTAATTAAATTGTTCTGATTAGATGATTTTTCTGTTAAATTTTACTTGATTTAGAATATTAAGCAGTAAGGCTCTTCCTAAATTGATCTTTTCTCTTTATAGAAAACTTGTCTCTCATGTGTTGTTCCCAAGAAAAATCAGATACTAAAATGAGGGTTAGCTACAGAAAGATTAGCACGGAATCAATTCAAGAATTAAGTAATCTTTTTAAAGATTACACACTGTCGATAACTTCCTACAATATTGCTTCAAAAAGCCAAAAATTGTGACAATAGGTTTATATGAAGGGACATAAGATAAAATAATAATACGCTCCCATATAGGATTTTACTTTTCAAGTCGTATTGTGTGCTATACTAAATCTTATCAAAGAAAATACTTATATTAAGTGTAAATCAAATTAATAATAGCAATTCGCGAGCATTTTTATATACACATGAAAATTATATTCTTAAACCCTAATATTTTTATACTCTTTATAAACGTACCTTTATATTAATCAACGAAAAATTAATGGTCAACTTTGATGAAACCTTTTTTTTTTATATAACGGGCCAATTTTTCGCCTTTTCCTCTTTACTCAAATATTCATAATTTTCAAACCACCATTAAACACTCAGTGATTATATGTTTCCCTTATAAATGGTTTGAATAAACAAAGTAGAACATTTTCACCTTCACAGCAATCTTATTTTAGAGTATATAAAAATCTAAACTACGATACCATATTTAACTTAATATTTAATTTTTGTTATGTAGTTGTCTAAAATCTTGCTATTATTATTATTTATTTGTTAAAAGAAAATACGATAATATCTTATTTTTTTTCCATTACTTTGACTCAATCTGAAGCGATCAAAACCATTATTTTATTACTATTCTTTGTTGATTTTGGAAAACATTTGACGCCTGTAACTTCACTATTAGTATGTGATCGACAATATACAATATGGTACTTTGAACGATATAATAAATTCTAATAATTAAAATGTACCCAAAACTTTTAATTCGATATTCCCAGATTTGGTACGGGCTAATTACAATATTTGACCTCAAACAATAAAGTGTAATATTTAAAGACCACAATCACTTATTGTTTAAATAAAACTAAAACGAAAATAACATTCTCAATGTTTTTCTTAAGTCTTAGCCCTGTAACACAAGAGATGGGCAATATATGTACTATTTATTACAACTTCTTAATATGCGATAAAGCATTCATAACAGATTACGATCTTAAAAAATAAAGTTACATTAGAACATTCGATCAGCACAGAAATAAGTCGAGAAGAGTGTTCCAAGAGAAATTCTTATCACATAAGTTCAGATCGTCCAAAATACATCATACATCCGATAACTGCATTCTCCGACTCATATCTATCCTCGATGTTCTCTCCGCTAATGGGTCCTGATAAAAGGGAGGATAGACCGCATCTCAATATTTGTGATGATGTTCGTTCAGAAATCTTGCTGTATGTCCTGCCAATTTTCCAAGCTTGTTCAGAAACAAACTAAAGCCTCTTACTAGGGGAAGTTCTTAATCTTTTAATTGCTTTCTTTATTCGCACTCCTCAAGCTAAGGGAATATTGTTATAGTTAATATCAATTATCGCCACAAATGTTTCCAGAATTTAATTCTAAATAGGGTAAAACAAGTTGGAGACCACAAATATCCCTCTCACGCTAAGCTGAAAATGAGATAAGGTTGAACTTAAAAAAAGCTTGGAGAACTCGCTATCCCTGGAAAAAAAGAGAGGAAAAATATTCCTAGCTATCAGCCCGGTCTCGTTACCGTATCTGACCACGATTTGGTCTCACTTTCTTTTTTTATTAAATAAAAATTATTATTTTTGAGCTTTATCAAATGTGCGAAATTAAATTATGGAATATTTGGGCAAATATCTAATTTTGAACCTCTGATAGTGACCTACCTATAAATAAATATTATTTAATTGACTCAAAACTTTCAGTTCTTATGATATGAAACAATTGAGAGAGTATCTATATAGCTATTTATATTATCTATCTTATATATATTTACTATCCCTATTAATGATACACCCCGTATATAATTATATACCTATATTATAACTTATATTTATATGCCACAATATGTATAAAAGAGCTTTCATATAAGTTAAAGTGTTTTTTGAGCTTTTAGTTCATCTTTTTCAATTGAAAGACATTGTAATTACAATTTGTTTAACTTGTAGCTAATTTCTTTATATGAAATATATATAATTATATAATATATATGTTTTATATAATACATGTATAATATAAAATATAAATATTATCGTTATATATAATTTATTATATATTATATCCATATATAATAATATATTATATATATAAATCTTGTTTTCAACTTGTAGTAATTTCTTTTTGAAACTAATATATATAATTATATTTACTTTTATACTTATATCTAATTTCTTTTTGAAACATTATGTGACAAGTGTCCTTTACTAAAAACCTGCCATTTTCTTTTTTTAGAAATAGCCTCTAAGCTAATTAACGGTGAGTGTTGCTCCCATTGAGGAACTAAATAAGCGGTATCCATAGCACCTTTAATAACTCGTCGGAAAATCTCAAAAAGGTCTGCGTCATCTGAATCCAGCAAGTCCATCATCGGATAAGAACCCAAAAACAAATTTATGGTAGAGAACATAAAATTAGCGAACTAGGCTTTAATCAGGGCGCCAATAAAATAAACCCTATATGTCAAATAGGAAATGATAGACCCTTAGGTGTGGTAACGCCGCAATAAAGGCTCTTTATTAAGCTTCGTAATGAGGACGTACCGCAAAAAAGATTTTTTGTAAACCATTAGAGAAATAAAAATTTAAATTTACAAATTTATATATCTATTAAGCTAGGTAAAATAACTGTCCAAGGGAATTTAACTCTTTTAAAAGGTTGTGAATGTAATATCAATTCGTTTAAATTATTAGCGATAAAATATTATACACAAAAAAAGTCATTAGCGTAACTATTCCATATTAAAAATTGATCATTCAACCATAACAGTTTCAAGTATAGTGAACTATGAAACTATTTATCACTTAATACAAACTAAGATATTAATTTCCTATATTCATAAGGAATTAATGAATAAATAAATTTACTATCGCTTAACTAATCTATCTAGTAACTATAGAATATATAATGACACATCCATGTTCTTGATGAAATTTTATTCTAACCAAATGGTGTGCGAGTTTCAACCTCTCTTTACCTAA
Organism: Trachelipus rathkii; assembly: GCA_015478945.1. Classification (NCBI taxonomy): domain Eukaryota; kingdom Metazoa; phylum Arthropoda; class Malacostraca; order Isopoda; family Trachelipodidae; genus Trachelipus; species Trachelipus rathkii. The sequence continues at coordinate 5,239 of JABUQX010084168.1, read as the reverse complement.
CCCTTGAAATTCAAAGTAAATCGAAAGTAAAAAATGTGTTTGATATTACGGTTATTACATTCCAAAATTATATGTTAAAAACTTTGACCCTCAATTATCATAGGTAAATAAGGGTCTTGATATTTATAAACTACTCCTGGACTAATAAATGAAAATAGTAAAATAACAGAGTTTTTGTTGTTTTGTTAACAGTGTATAATTTGTGTCTACTTTATACATACTTTTATAATAATTCAAAAAGATATAACGGTTTCATTGAAACTATTTAAAAAATAAAAATATTTTCTGCAAGTAAAATTCTTCGTACTCGACTTTTCAAACTTTAATATGTTCATAAATCCCCTCAAATACTACAACAATTAAAATCTACGTTTCTATGCAAACTCATACGACAGTATTAATCCTAAATTATATATGGTTAAATTAAACTATATATGTCAAAAAATGGTTTCCGTATATCCAAACTCGATTCTAATAATAGTTTAATACCACAAGGGTAATTATGCTAGAGTTGTATTTACTAAGGATGGAAAAAAATAATACTATATTTAGCTCCCTTCACTTGTGCCTTCACCAAAGTTAGGTGCAGGTGCTTGCTTGTCCCAAGACAACAGGGAGAAATAAAACCAATAGTCTATTTCTCCACAACATTTTCCAAAGCTGAACAAAGATATAGTACTACTGAAAAAAAAGTAGCTGCCATCAGGTGGGCTGTTCAATCCTTGAAACCCTTCCTGCATGAAATCAAGATCCTTATACACACAGGTGGCAAAATACATAAAAAAAATTTGCAGCCAAATTATCAAAATCTCCTTTTCTAATATGAAGCAAAACCTTTGTTAATACACATAGAGACCATCCTTTCTATTACAAAATCAAGTTTAGAGTTTAAGAACTCCCCACTATTGGCAAATCTTTCAGACACTACTTTCAATTAAGAGGCATCCCTCTTGCGAGATTTATAACTGTGTATAATTAACCTCAAAAAATAATCATTACCCTTAAGGTTGAAACGTCTAACAATCTTCATAATGTTAGTGCTACTGGTTTATCTTCTATTCACTCTACATATTCTATTTTATCATTTGAAGTCTTCAATTTAAAAAAAATCATAATTACTGTCGAATATATTATTTGGATTACCAATTATCGTGTGGGTTTCTTTGACTTCTTTTGAAATGATTACTTCCTAATAAATATGTCGCAAGGTGATTCCCTTTGTGATAATTGTAGCCCATAATAGCAAAATCGGGTATTGATATTTTTCTTACGGCATGTAGTCTTACTATCATTACTTTTAATTTCTATTGATCAACTCAAAACACTCTAACCTCCTCTATTAAATTCTCTTTACCTTCAATTAATTCGATTTACATACTTAATTAAGTAATAAGTATCAATATTCCTTTTATCTCAACTAGCTCACATTTCATTTTCTTGTAACATTCTCAAAAGACATTCTCAAGCTATTTCAGCGCCCAATATTTTTCTAGTACTTACCATCTCTGGCCTCAATATTATTTGTTAACTTAGAATTTGAGACGTCTTTCCAAACCCTGGATCCGAGTAAGGGCTTTGGTCAGGTTCAAGCTTATTGGATTGTCCATTTTTCTCGTCTATTTAAGGAAAGTAATTTAAGACATACATTTCGATTCTCGGTACGATTAAGAAAGAGCTAAATTCCTCTCAGAAAAATCTATCTGTGTTTTGTGTTCAGCCTGAAGACTATACCGTCCGATAGTTACGTACGTGGAAAAATCCTTTTTTTCGGGGAGGTAAAAGGAGAATTGATTTTGTTCTCTCGTTTCTGAATATACTTTCAGAATAGGTGAAAAAATTCCTTAGTTTCCCTTTCATCCCTTTTTTTTATAAGAAATGAAAATACACTTTTAAATATAATTAAACAAAGAATAATATAAATGCAATATATTATTATTTTATTTTTTGTTCCGCCTTAAAATCATTAAATTCAAAACTCGTTAATTCACGAAATGGTGCGAGAAAATATTTAAAAATAATAAATATATAAATATCTCCTAAATTCATATTAATTAATTCTTCCCAAATAAAAGTATTGCTAAAATTAAATAATAAATAATTAATAATAATAAAATACTAAGACAAACATAAGAAATACAAAAATAATTGAGTAATTAACTCATTCATCTTTATTAAGAATTAACAATAATAATAATAATAATCATTAATAATATTAAAAAAAATAAAACACTAATAACAAAATGATACATAAGAAAATGATAATAATTACATAATTAATATTAGTAATAATTATAATAATCAACAAAAAATAATAATAATTATCAATTATCAAATAATAAACTAATATATTAATCATAAATACATTAAAAAATAATAATACATTAATAAAATTTATATTATTATCATGGATTTAAACTACTCTTTATGGATGGTTGTTCACTTTGTAGTAAATATTTGGAGAATTCTTATTTATTTACATTATTTCATTGTTATGTTATTTTAATATATCTATTATTATTTCTATTATTATTATTATTACTATTATTATTCTCTTATTACTTTAAATTTATTATTATTATTTATTATTATTTATTTAATTATTATATATTCATTATATTTTATTTCTTATATTTTCTTATTTTTTATTATCTATTTTTTTTCATTATTAGAACTACTAGTGATTTATTCCGTCTTTTACCATTCTCTGTATTTATTATTATTCCATTTATACTACTATTATCTATAACATATTAAATTATTTATATTACTTCTATTATCTTTCTTCTCAAATATCTTTTACATTTCCTTTCAGCAATTTTAAATACCATCTTTAAAAAAAATAACAATCTATTATTTTAATTATTTACTCACCAATCTTTTATTTATTTATTCACATTTTTTATTATTTCATAATTTATTATCTATTATTCATTTTTCATTTATTTTATTTTTATTATTATTAATATTATATTACTTTTCTAATGTTCTAATTATTTATTATTTACTTACTTTCTAATACCTTAGGGAGAGAAATCATTATATTTTACTAGCTTTCTTCATCTTCTCTTCTTGTCTTTGGTACTTCTTTCATATATATTTTTTCCTCCCTCTTTTTCTCTCTCTCTCCTCGCTCTCTCTCATATTTACATATCTTCTCCATATTCGTTTTACTCTACTTGCTCTCTTATCGATAATACTTCTGCTCATTTACTTCTTTCTTACATCTCTCCTTCTCATCTCTCTCTCTCGTTTCTTCTCTTCTCATGGGTAAGCTGACAACACGGTTAAAATCTACTTGAATTCCATTCTCGTTTTACATGAATTCTTACTTCCTCTCTATCTTCTCTTCCGCCTTATAACATTTACTCTCTCTATCATCTACAGTCATATGTAACATACTTTCATACTTTTCATCTTCATCATCGTCTCAATATCTCTCAATCTATCTCCTCTCTCTCATTCTTTCAATGCTTTCAGTCTCTCTCTCTCTACCTTCCCTCTCTCATATTCTCTATAATATATATATATATATATTATATATATTAATATATAATAGGTACTATATATATATTATAGTAATAGTTAGTAATAATATATAGTAAGATATAAATTTTAGATATATGAATTAGGGTCATATAGTATATATGAATATATATTACTGAAGGGGATTATTTGTTGAAACCTATCGCTCAACCATGGATATTCCAGCAAGATATATGGATATATATTATAGTTAAGAATATATATTATATAGAGATGAATTAATATAATAAGATAGATTATATTATATAATTATATATTTATAGATGAAGTAAATACTCATATGCTTAGTTTTATGTAGATATGAGAGTAATATGGTAGTAGATTAGTGATATATATTGATAATTATATATAATTTTTTTATTCTAATTTTAAAAAAAAATGTAGTTTTCGTGTTAGAGATTGTTTCAACATAGTTTAATTGCAAAGCTCGAGCAGAAGTGCAAAATTTCTGTCACTTTTGCTAATAATTTCTAGAGAGAGTTATTTTTTAATATTTTAATGTTCTTTCGCTAAGGGGCTTTTTTGGGAAAACTTCCTCAAAAGTAGACGGCAAAATAACGAAAGGAATATGGATTTCTTTACAGTTGCCATGACAACCCAGTGTTTGATAAACATTATAATTTGTTTAAGCTCTCTAGTAGGCACAAATCGAATAAATTTCTCCAGTCAATATAAATGATTCAAATGGAAAAATTAAATGTTTCGGAATAGAAAAATATATAAATGATTTGAGAATGATAAATAGTCTAGGGATAGTAATATTAATTCCAGTTAATTTTAATTAAAGTAATAGAAAATAATAATTTTGAATTGTATGTTTATTACTATTCTTTGCTTTTTATTTTACTTTTATTTATTTTAGAAGGAGAGCTCGGCCCCCTGACTGCGCTTCCCCCTCCGTTCTAGAAAGGCACGCGCCTGAGTATAGATATTATTAGATATACTATAGGATATATAGATATTGAATAGATAGAGAGTATAAATATAGATAGTAATATTTTATAAATATATATGGATATTATTATATTATATATAATAATATATATATAATATAGAATAATATATAATGTTATATACATATAATAATACTTAATATAATATAATTACAGATATAAGAGATATACGTGATTTAAGTATATATATTATATAGATATATATATAGAGAGAGTAGGTGAAGAGACTATATTTAATATATAGAGAGTAATAGAGACTAGATAGTAAATAGTATTTACGAACATTAAAGGGTAACTATACATACTATACGACTCACGCCAAGTAAGGAAAATATAAGTAGTATTATATAAATACTTATTACTGAAATTCAACCATTACCTAATATTAACCTAAAGATATACGGAATAAGTAAAGAAGATATATATATATAGTAAGTATTAATAATAGATATGAAAGAAGTGAATGAGATTATAATGAATATAATAGAGAGAGAGATGAAGAGATAGAGATATAAAGAGATAGATATAGTAGTATGAGATAATATATATTTAATTATATTATAATATTATATATATAGATGAAGTATTCAATAATATTAGATATATTAATAAGAGTATAGCTAGAGAGATGATGAATAGATGAGAATGTATGAAACCACACTTACGCTCGCTATGCCAAAGAATGAAAAATCAGAGAGATATAACTACGTAAGCATCATACATTAAAGCAACAAACTACACCA
>JABUQX010084167.1:0-43092 GCA_015478945.1 Trachelipus rathkii | reverse complement strand
CTGCTTCTTATGGTATTTTTTGCACTGATTTCAAATATGGATACCAATTTTGTGTAATGGGCAGGGTTATTTTGTAACACGAGATTATAAGTTAATCGTGGTGAAGGATGTATTGTTTAGAGAAATATCAAGCAGGCTAACGTCTCTGGTCTGAAGAAAGGCCTGGCAACCTGCTCCAGCTTTGTATTGAAATTACTTAAGTTGCAAAAATTTTGTATTTCACTTGGAAAATATTTGAACATTTGTTAAACAACATTAATTTCTTTTTCAAAAAATCTAAGAAAAAAAATCTGCTGTGATTGAATAAACTGTTGTTATATGTGTTGATCTAATAGATTTTCCAGATAAATTTCCAGAATTAAGTTGGTCAGAACAAAGCTGTTCAGAAAGTGATTAGAAAGTGTTGAAAGAATGCTCCTCTGGTGAAGGAAAATAGGATTCTTCAACAAAATTAAATGGTGCTAGTGTATTTGACTTTAGTAATATTGTGGAAACTGGAAAGGATGACAGATATGGCATATAAAAGTTTATAATTATGATTCCAGCAACCTTAGTTTCGATAAATTTTAGAGAATTTAAAGAAAATAACGTTACATTTTTGGCGCCTAGAGGGAATAAATAAATGATGTATTAAACATAACTGAAGTTAGAGACACCTTTATCGCATCTCCAAATGAGGTAGATGTAATATAGCTATGGAAATGTTTAATGTGATCTGCTCTCTTTAGGCTTATTTTCGTCTTACTCAGACGTAAATTGAGTACACTCCATCCTTGAATAGGACTCTGTCGGTGAGTGGTAGTGTTAACTGTAAAAAAAATTTTTTAAAAAATAGCTCTAATATATTATTATATTCTACTACATTTACTAGTACTTGTATTAATGTGAATCAAAATGTAGTTTTTTATGACTTTCTTCCGTACTTTGCTTGAGGAACATCTCTTTTTAATGTCCAGCAACAGTCGGCAAGCATATTTGGATTCCATTTCCCTTGGTAGCTTGTTTCCATTACTGACATTTCTTGGTGGCAACGCTCACAGTGTTTGTCGTTTATGTCGCCAAGATTTTCTGGAAAGAAGTCTTAAGTGTGACCCTAAGAAGTGTATTTTCAGATACATGTTACATCCCAGCGCTTCGTAATTTTCAAAAAGTTCTGAAACTAATTGTCTATAGTTCTCTACTTTCGTATTCCCAAGAAACCCCATTACAACTTTCTTAAAAGACTCCCATGTGGCTTCCTCAGCACATTTAAACTTATTTTGAAGTCTTGGTCTTTCATGAGCTCCCGTGTTTGTGGGGCAACAAATATGCCCTCTTTTATTTTTGATCACTGATCCTGGGGAATTTATTCTTTAAAAATAGAAAGCCTCGACTGTGTTTATCTATTTATTGCCTTGACAAAATTTTTCATTCAGCCTAGTTTGATATGCAAGGGAGGGATATATACTTTCACAGGGTATCAGGTATCGGATCTCTTTAAGGCCAATGCTTCTTAACAAAATGATTTTTTAGGTCTCTGCTATCCCACTCACATAAAAAGTAGCAGAACTTGTGCCCATCTTGCCCACCTTCCCCCGTGGGTGAAGGTACAGTTCAAAAACCGGTTGTTCTCTCCTTTCCCTGGGCCGCCTATTATTGGGGACCCGAGCCTTGCATAACCATTTAGGAGGCTGTCCCGCACTTGAGTGTATTTAATCTTGAGCTTCGCGACTTATCCACGGCTAGCATTTTCTCATCTTAGGGACTGGACGCGAAGTTCTGGGAGACTTTGCCAAGGCCATATCCATGGCCCCCCCTACGGGGTGGGGTTTCTAGGAGGGTGGTATAATGGTCTGAGTGTGTGGTGGGCTCGGTTTCAGCAGTTATGATTCCAGGATATATTCTAGTTTTTATATTCATCATTGGTGTTATTTTATTTGTGCTCATCTATTGCGGTGCAGATATTTGTTTTTTTGTTGTCTTTGATGGGTAAAAATCTCACCATCAGTCGGGCTCCCATCCCGGCCTCTTCCTAGCTGCTTCCAGTCCAGAGTAAGACGCCCTTGTTAATGAAATGGTTGATTCGAGATCTATTCTCTCACAAACCCATTAGTTCCATGCAATGTTTCTGTTTCTGGGACTACCACAACTCTATCAGCCTACCCAGGAAACCCTGCGCCAGCTGGGTCTCTCACCTAGAAAACCGCTACCGCGATCGTGCTCTCGGATCCCCCTCCGGGAGTCCCCGTCTAAACTCTTATCCCCTATATTTTAATGTGCATTCCACCACGTCCCGTCCGTTGACTGCGGTAGGCCATCTTTTCCTCAGTGACGAATTGGAGGCAGTTCTCTGATCGACTGAGGTACAGGCGACACCGATGAGGAACGGTTCCATCTTAGTTCGTGCAGCCTCCAGAACACAGAGTCAAATTTTAACCTCTATCGTTTCTGGAGGAGGTCCCGATTATCTCCAAACCGGACGATGTCCGTAACACCTCCAAAGGTACAATATATGCTCCGAAGTTTCTTTCGGACACTACATGCGATATATTGGCCCATTTTCCAAAACAGCATGGGCCTGTCACCAATGTCTACAAGTTCCCTCCTCAAGGAGAACCCCTCTGTGTCTTTCCCTCGTCTTTTACTTACGTTCTCTGTGCCTTTCCCTCCAACAAAGGTAAAACTTGGTTTTACCATGCACTCTGTTAGAACTTATGTCCCCTTCCCTAGGAGGTGTTTTAAGTGCCACAAATTTGGACACTCCTTGAAGTATTGTAGATCCTCTCAGGCCATCTGTTTGCGTTGTGGGAATTTTCTCCACTTCGCCTGCGATAATCCTCCTTGTGTTGCAAGGGTCTTCATCCGTCTTCTTCCATCCACTGCTCATTCTTCATCTTGGAGAAGGAAATCCAGGAACAATGAGCTCTTCTTAAGTTGGATCGCCGTGAGGCCACACGTTGAGCAAATGATAAGTTAATCCATGAGGTTCACATTGCGGAGATTTACGCCCCGTTATTATTATTATTAACATTATTATAATAACAATTATAATAATCAACAAGAAATCCTTTGGTTACATCTGTCCAAAAGTTCATCAGCTCTGTTGGGTCCTCAGCTTTGTTCAAATGAAGAGGTGAGGCATTGCCTTCTGTTGGGTCCCTTCCCATGTGGGTGTTCCGAGGAACGAGAGAGCTGATACAGAAGCCAAACGTGCTGCCACCGGCAGGGTAACTAACATGCTGGGAGACGTGTTGGGCAGATTATTCTCGTGGCCACAAGCTGCGGGAATATTAAACCCCTCATAGGTCACTGGTCCTCCTCTTGCAAACCGAATCATCACCAGAACGCAATTCTCCCCCGTTTACAAATTGGACACACCAATCTCACACATGGCTTTCACATGGTGAGCGGACCCCCATTCTGTCCGTTTTGTTCTTCGTGTGATCTTATTACTATCGCAAGTTCGACCCAGACATACCTACCATTCATTTCCAGAATTGGCTTGCTCATATTTTATCAGATTCCCCTCACTTTCGAAGTAAAGTTTTGCGTTCCTCCGTGAGGTGAACATCCTTTATAAAATATAAACTTCTTAGTACCGTTTTTTTTTCTCGTTTTGTGTAGGGACTTCCCGTTGCTAGTACTACTAACACAGTATTTAATTTTAATTTTTTTTTGTGCCTAGTGATGGTCATTGTACATACACTAAAAAGGAAAAATTATTATTATTTTATTATTATTATTATTATTATTATTATTATTATTATTATTATTATTATTATTATTATTATTATTATTAATTGTAGTAGTAGTTCACGGGCAGAGTCATATTCAAGCAATGGCTGGTGAGCATATTTGGATTCCATTTCCCTTGATAGCGTGTTAAAATTTTTAAAAAAATCTACTTTAAAAAAATATATTTTTATTTACACACGGACTTGAATAGCGTTATACAGTAACATTTTGACCTTCCAATTGCAAAATTTAACATTGAATGTAATTATATTACTTGAATGCCACAATGAACTCTTCAGATAAATCCTTATCCATGGGATTACCTCATGTTGAAACTGGGAGACCACTCAAGGGGAGGTCGCCCAAGGTATTGGATGAGACCTTACTCAGACGCGGTCGTCCTTCGGGAAGAGGTGGCTCTGTCTCATTGAACATCGAGTTTGGATTGTCTACTAGTAGGATCAGGAAGGAGGATTCTTCTTCCCCTCTCTGATTCTTCACCCCTACCCAGAGCCGTCGCCTGAGCCATCTAGCGTTTCTCAGCCGCGGATAGCTCCTGAGAATTTGACTAAGGATACTACACGCATGCATTGCAGTGTCTCTCCTAACACTTCCGATGACAATAATCTTAATTGTCCTTCAATTCAATCTTCCCAGGCATTTGATGATCACCTATTGAAGGGGCATAGCCTTCACAGTCTGCTAAGAGATCTGGCAGGGGTACGCAAATTGGGAAGAGTATTCGAGATGTGGAGGGTGACTTACCACGCCTCTTCGGGGAAGCCCTCTCCTATGATGGCCAGGAATCCGTCCTGTCATAAACAGAGAGGTCCTCACATATCCCTGCTACATTAACGCTGGTAACAACATATTTTCATGCAGAACAATGACGCACTCAAGACTTAGTCCCTTTGCACTCACCAATGATTTAATTGCACCAGCCACCTTAATACCACGCAACTTTCCTTCTACATTCTGCATCATCCGTTCCCTTTTTATCCAACATATAGCCTAAGTAGTTAAATTCTGATAGTTCTTCCGGTTCCTCACCATCCAACGTGATTTCGTACTGTGGACTCTCCTCACCCACTACCATCGCCTTACTCTTATCTGCATATCCTTTCAAACCCCCCCTCTTTTTACACACCCTGCCAAACCCTTTTACTAGTCCTCTCAAATTTCTTTAGATTATCCGCATAAAACCAAATCATCTGCATGCAATAAGCAGGGCACCCTCCACTCTCTTCCATTCTCCATCAGTCTAACGTTAACCTTTCCTTGCCACCCCACCTTTAATTCTTATATCACGCCATTCATATACAGTATTAAAAAGCCATGGAACCTAACCCATCCCTGCCTCACTCCACTCTTAATATTAAACAATTCATTTTCCATTCCATTTATTCTTACACATGCTTCACCATCGACATACATACATTTAATTTCATTCAGGAGCTTACCACTAACACCTGCCACAGAGCTTTCCTATTAATCTTGTTGTACGACTGTTTCCATAGTTTTAAATACAGTTTATTCTTCTCTCTCATTTTCTCACTCATTTGTTTCAATGTACAAATTTGATTTACACATTCTCTATCTTGTTTTTCAACGGTCAGCCCCTTAGTCACTCGGCACACCATTCTTTCAACCAAAATACCACATATTTCTACTCTACAAGCTCAATAAACTAATTCCCTTATAGTTTCTACAGTTCCCCTTATCATCCTTACCCTTTACTATCACTGCTCTACTCCAATTCTTCGGAACTACACCTTTCCACAAACGCTTTGTTACACAACTTCCACATCCAGTCGATCACAATCAACACACCAGCTCTCGTGTACCTATGAATAATTTTATGTTCAAAAAATGTAATACTCACACAATACCTCTCTTCCTCACAGAGTAGATTCCAATCCCCTTCCTAACCATCATCTTATTTCTTCCTGCGAGCCCAAAGGCAATGTTTATTACCACTCCCTCATTCGATCAGCTATCCAACCGTTCAAGTCACCCATCACAATTATTCTGAAGCCACTGCTCACCCGTTCAAAACATCATTCAGATTATCTCAGAAATTACCATTCTTTTCATCATCCCCAGATTTGCCATTATTATTATTATTAGTTATTATTATTATTATTATTATTATATTATTATTATTATTATTATATTACTTTTATCAGTCATCATCATCATCATCATCATCAACAACAACAACAACAACAACAACAACAACAACAACATCTCGCTCCATATTCATCTCTTGCCCCGAGACGGTAATTTTCCGTGGTATGATGGCATCGTAAATTATCGTCTGTTTAGGAGTGACAGAAGGTTTTGCGCTTTCTTCGGACAGAGACAGAACATTTTCTGATTAGGAGTAAAACCTTGGCAATATATTTTTATGGTGATTTAATTAGGAACTTCCCTTATGGTGACGGCGGGCTAGTGCGTATAGTGCTGTTGATTCTTTATTGACCTATAATTTATTACTTTATACAAGTTGCATTTTTATTGCTTCTCATATACTTTGTATTGTATGTCTTAGTTTAAATTGATGATGAGTTCTTCTCCATAACTAAATCTAGCTACATGTGACTAACTTGACAAGAGAGATAAAAAATAAGAGAAGTTAGTATAACGAAAGGCATTAACTGGTGTCTAGTTGTTCTATTTGTGCAGATTGTACTTGAACAGATTATAGCGTGGATGAGAAAGCGAGCATATGTGTAGTCCAGAAGGTATTACTGGCGGGGTTGATACTACGAAGTATAGGTGAAGAATGTGAAGTCACCGCTAAGCTTAAAACGATCCTCTTGCTCGAGCTGTATTTGCGCTGAGGATACTTAGTGTGGACTCTAATATAGACATACCATGTGACTTTAATGTGAGAGTATTCTGCAGGGCTCATTAAATATTTACCTCGGTGAGACGTAAGGACTTATACTATGTGTATAATCATTAGTAATAAGACAATTAGTTCTGTTCAAAGTTTTATCCAAAGATTGTAAACTATCTCCACATCGATTTAAATTACTTATTATATTATCTACAATTGACCATTCTCTAATTTGGTATAACTTAATCTACGTAGTGGAGTTTGAATATTGATTTTTATTTAATGTACTTTACTTCAGTTAGCGAAGTATTTTTCAAATGTAATAAAAATGTGAGCTAATATTAAATAGAATCATGGAGAGAATAACTTTCGCTTAGGTATATATCTATATCTCCTTAAATATATAAAAATGATGTCAGTGAGTAAAACTACATGATTCAGTAGCTATATTAATAAGATACACATTTAAGATAAATAACATATTAAATATATAATTACATAAAATATGTTAACCTTTAACTTTTTATCTTAACATAGATAGGTTTCATTAATTTCACCTTGTAGATAATCATTAGTGATTTAACTGTGATTTGGTTAATATCCTCCTAACCTTCCCAATAACATCTACTGATCCATTGAATTCCCATATTAGTAAATACACCTCATCATTATCTTTGTAATAACAAGAATTTGACCTTACTAATTATATACCAATGTAGCACCTGCAATAATATAAATAATTTTGAATTATAAGTGATCCTTGAAAAATATGGATAGTAATAGTGATATTATACTGTTATTTTAAAGTGTTTAAGATGAGATTATTATGTTCAAAGAATAATAAAAATTTGCTAAGAGTAAAATTAGATATTATAATCTACATTTCAAAGGAATAATAAAATAATAAAAAAATAAAAAAAAGATTTTTTATTATTTTTTATAAGTTTATTAAAAAAATAAACTTTCTAAATATATGAATCTGCCAATATTTATTAGTACAATGACCAATGCGTTTTAAAATGATTTTTTGGCTTCAAAGGTATTATGAACGTTATAATAATCATAAACAAATATAACGACTTGATCAGATAACTACTATAAGATTGTTTAATAATCATAGGAAAGTTTTTAGAATTTTTTTAAAAATTTCTGCATAATTTAAGAAACGGCCAAGAACTAAAATTTTATTGTTAATAAATACAATAGTTTAAATAAAATAAAATTACCAAAGAACACCAAGCTAATTTTATACCAGTCTTTGAGAATGTACAATCAAATCTTTGTGCGTGTGATAAGTAGTATGCTGGAAATATTTTGGCACCTATTATTTTTATACATCCTTAATTTTTAAGAACAAAGGAATTCCCTGGCAAGCAAATTATTAATTTAAACCCCTTATATTAACCTAATATATTAAGTTGTTAAGATACAGGATATTACCGCCATTAATATACTCAGAGTAATTTACTATACGAATTAATAAAAATATTATTTGAGTTCTACATACTATTGTAAGGTAATGTATTTCCATATTTTATGATTAATTTTGTGTATTAACACATTGATCATTAATGTTATTGTATTTTTATTATATTTTAAATAATAATATATAAAATATATTTATAATGTATATTTATATTATATATACTTATATATATATATATATATATATATAAATATATAATATTTATATATATTATTATATATATTATATATAATTAATTAAGATTAATATATAATATATATAAATATATTATTATATTATATATATTAATAATATTTATCCGTATATTATTATAATAATATATATATATTTATTAATTATACTGGATTAACTGGGACATTCTATTATAATATCCTATTTTGTACTTTATTTAATATTTATTAATATATTATTTATAAATGGATTACCACATCAAATATAATAAATTATATATTTTAATGAAAATTTATACTTGAAAAATGAAAAAAAAATCTTCTTCGTTCATAATTTCATAAATTTGTATTTGGAGAAATTATTATATATATATATATATAATATATATATATATATATATAATATTATAATATTATTATATATATATATCCTATATATATATATATTATAATATATACCTTAATAATATATATATAGTCATATATATATAATATATATGATGTACATCTTATTCATACACTCCCCAACCCCTATAATAAATAAACAACTCTTAATTAACCCTTAAACCAACTTCAGTGCACCACCTTATCAAATCATACATCTAGCATTTAACTACGTGAACATAACTACTCATATAAAAACATCAGTCCGCTGTAAATAATAATAAATGAGTAACAAAAAACCACACAATTTAATAAAACCTCTACAAAAAAACTAACTCATTTTCCATTTATTAATACACCATAAATTCATGTCAACTTCACAAAGATGGAAACCAAATTTATAATCTCGAATAAGAATAAAATAAAATATATAACCACGTGACCTCAACAATATTATAACCTCATAACTACATAGAAAATGGCAATTAATAAAAATAATCATTAAACTCACCAGCAACTCAGTTACTGTAAACATATCTCAGACATGATCATCTCATCACTTGGGATAACACTGCACTGACCCTAATTAGCACACATATATATACAATCAGTTTTCATTATTATTAAATAATATTTATTCCTCATTCACTGTGAGAAAAGACAATTATCATTCCAATAGACTTAATAAAACTAGGAATAAACCCTCAACCCCTCTTCCTACCACCCAATCTCACTACTATCCAGTCAAATATAAATCTAATTAATGTAAGATACTACATGAAAACTAAAATTAAATAAACCTCAACATATCATACTCAAAACATAAAGTTATATTATTCATCAATCATGATTACAGATTGAAATTTCTAACTCAATCTTCACCAACAAACAGACTCTCAAAAATTAAAGAACCAAAACATTATGATTACGGTTTATAAGATCAGTACTGATAGCGCCCACCTATCTCATATGCTTATTACTAATAGCAATATTTACAATAAACAAAGTCATTTGACTAACAATGTACCTATACATAACTCAACAAACCTAATCTCATTAAAAAAATAAAATTAAATATCCTATCAATATTTATAAATAATGAATAAAATGTAGGTATCAAACTTCCTCACAGAGAACAAGTATACACATAATTACTAATATCAAACAGTTTATATATCATAATCAAATTAAATAACACATTATATAAACAGGTAACATATACACATAGAGAGTACTCATTACCTTTAATCACCTACTACTTATTTAACTATTAATCAACGTACCAACTAACCAAACAAAAATCATAGACCTAATAAATAAAATCTAAACCATTAACCTAGATTGAATAAGAATGCTCACACAGCATCGTCTTATCAACATCTCGACATTCACATATTAAATAAAACTTTAAGAAGAAATATCATATTATAAAACAAACAAATATTAGAATTATCAAAACCATAATTCACAGAGCTTATAAATGTAATCTATGTATTAATATTATTTGTTATTTTGGTATTACGACATAACACCTAAAAGATTATTTCATATCTTATTATATTAGTAAGTTATTCATAGTTAATTATTACATTGTAATTAGTGCTTTTATACTTGATGACAATCGTTTTTGCCTAAGTCATCAAGGTTATAAGTGATTATAATGAATTTTTGCTTATTTCAATGCAGGCAGTCATAGATGTATTTATATCCCTGCCGTCATGTGAAATATATCTCACACAAAAATAAATCTGGTATTGTTTTTCACACTCTAAGAACCTAGTTTGTTGTTTATATCCTGCTCACTTAAAATATTCATTTTAAGCCCAAGTGGAATGGAGCATATGATTCATTAGAGTCAGCGGGAAACGATTATATGTTATTGTATTTTCTCGTTCTATTTTTTACTTTTCCAGTTTCCTCAATCCGATTCTAATTAAGATGATGAATGCGCGTCACTCCGGCGCAAAAAATGATATAAAATTTCTTTCAATGCTTTAGTAAAGTCCATTTCCTATTAAATTGTACACACCTTACCAAAACCCGTATTTAAATCGTATAGGACATCACAGACTAAAACTGTAGCGCTTCTTACTCACAAGATCGGCATTTAAGTGTCATTTGCTACTTCATATATTTGATTTTAGAAGAAAATCTTTTCTCTGTGCAACTTATTTAATGTAGGTAAAATAATACTGTAATTTGAATCCCTCTTTTTATTATTTTTCGGCACATTTTGATAGCTTTTACATGTGGATTCCTATACATGTACAAGCTTCCTGTTTTTATTTTATAATTGTAATTTAATGTTAATAGTGCGGAGTATATGCTAAGTAAGACCATAATTTTCCTAGCGCAGTCTAACAACCTGCGAAATCTTTAATATTTATCATCACCGTATAGGTGTCACCGAACAGTGGAGGGCAGTTGCTGATGTCATGAGCATCAGCTGAGGCGACTAAGCAAAAATGAATAAGGAAGACTAATCCTAGGTCAGGGCCGGCACTATGAGTGAACAGCTACGACCCTTCATGCATCTTTGATAGAAAATCTTGTAACCAGCGAATTTTTCTTTTGGGGTTGACTCTTAATTAGACTTTTCTCCGTGACAAAGTAAGTTATTGCGCATAAACACCTCGCCTATATAGTTTTAAAAGGCACTGATGCCTATTGATAAAAATAAGTGAAGATACAGATTGACACTATAATAGATCACTATAAAACTTATAATTAGAAATGTATACTAAAAGAGCAACTAAGAATAGCTTAGCTTCGCATGCGTATTATTTGAACACGATAGGATATTTACTTCCTGCGATATAAAGAATATGGATTTTGTGAGAATTTAAATTAGCAGCACTGCTCTTAGTGCCAATCTCTAAGAGTACTTAACCATGGTATTTTAAAATTTAATAATGTAAAGGAGTGAGATATATATATATTAGTATTATAATATACTATGATTATTATAGTATATATACTGTAATATATAATATAATTACAATTAAGTTAGGTATATATATATATTATGTAAATTATAGGGAGATAGTGATATATATATTATTAATATAATATAGTGATATAGATTGCGCAGTGAGTTATCTAATTGACAATATTGTAGTGCTACTAACTCAATCCAAACTCTTTATAATCACACAATGCCAGCGCCCCAAGACATATGACGTAGCAGATAACACTGGGTTCGTCCTCTAAGATAAACACAATGCGGTAATGCGTTCAGGAGAGCCACGTTGTTGGAGCCGGTCATGGGATGATCCGTTAACACTCTATAATTCCATATAAATTAGATGTGGCTTTACCAATCCAAAGTACTGTGGTGAATGCAATCGAACAAAGCACTGAAATCGGACGTCGAGTTTTCATTGTAAGTACCTGCAAGTCAGAACCGAAAAGATAGAGATGTTAGCTACCAATTATATACATGTAAGAGCTCTCTTATGCCTAGACTGGGAGCTTATCATTAGAATAATATGCAGATGAAGAGTTAAAACGAATAAATAAGAAAAAGTTATCGCTAATAGGACGAATAACCGTCGAATATGAGACTAAATATTTTATATAAATAAAAAAGTTCAGCTACCCTAGAAATCCTAACCTTTTCAAAGTTAAGAAATATTTATTTTACCAATAGGTGGGCTTGGCTATCGCATTACCGTTTATCTTCTTGGTCCGGTTAGGTTAGGATATATATATATTAATCTAATAAATAGTATATATATAGTTGATGAGCTAAGTAAATGATATGAATAGGGCCTAGTGTTGATGTTAATTATAATATTGTAATTATACATATTGCTAGTAGTAATAGTGACTTTATACTAAATATTTATATATATATATATATATATGATAAGGTATGTTTATCGTAGTAATATATTATATCATAATTACAAGATCTGACATATGTAATAATATAGTTATACCTAACAATATGATATATAAGAATAAAATATTATATTTTATACAACGCCACTTCATAAGAAATTGAAGTATAGAGAAAGATCTTTTATATTTACCCAATTAAAATAATAATAATTAAATTATAATACTGGTTTGAGGTGTGATTTTATTTAATAAAACGAACTACCAGTTTTATTATTTTAGCTTATTTTCTTATTTTTTTAATC
Source organism: Trachelipus rathkii (assembly GCA_015478945.1). Classification (NCBI taxonomy): domain Eukaryota; kingdom Metazoa; phylum Arthropoda; class Malacostraca; order Isopoda; family Trachelipodidae; genus Trachelipus; species Trachelipus rathkii. The sequence goes on along the minus strand of JABUQX010084167.1, from coordinate 30,351 downwards.
ACTTACAATTTAAAAAATATAAAAAAATTGGTTTCTTTTATATATTATCCTATAATTTATATTTCAAGCTTTTACTTTTTCATTAATTATAAAGTTGCTTATTTAAATTATATTAATCATATAACATTAGTAATGCTATTAGTTATAAGATAATTATCAAATTTTATATTGCGATCACGAATATATAATTTTTTAAACATTGAATTAAATTTAATTATTTTGTATTCCGAGCCTGGAAATGTTAAATACTACTTAGATAGATAAAAATCTCTAATCTAGATAGCAAAAACTTGAGTATTAGTATCTATTTTACCGCTGCATCACACGACTTCTACACCCTGTGCTAAGACCATCCTGTATCTTACTTATGTATGCGTCTCTGTGTAAAGCTGGAGCATGTCTCTAGAGAGAAATACGCACATAATTACATTACGACATCAAAATAAATCAAACGCAATGAGCATCATTGAATCATTGAAATAGATTAGTCAGAAAATACGTGTTAAGCACCACTTGGTAAACACTGTAAAATACATGACGACTTAGACCAACAGAAGTTGCTTTGAAGAACACAGATAAATTATAAGATGTTTTAGATAAGTAGTATAGCAGCTGACCCCCATTCAGATGCGATGTTAGCGCACTCTGCGATTGCTATGACACACCCATCATCGCATATCTGACATTTAAATCGCTTTGCATACAGGGTGCAAGTCATATTCACACTCATGTATTACCCATAATATCGGAAGCACTCGCACTCAATACCCTACGCACACTCGAACAAATATGATTAAAAGTATATTGTTGCAGAATATTATTTGATTCAATCGCATATTGTTATTTATACACCATTTATAACTATCACACTTATTACTATCGATAATCACATTCTATCACAATCCAGTACAAACTAATACAGTATGACAGTCTCTTCACATTAAAACCAGAACTTAATTAATATTTTACCACAGACAGAATTGGTAAGCTGGTTTTGATCCTGCTAATTAGAAAGGAAATAAACAAGTAAATAGAAAATCCCATTGAATTATTGATGAGAAAAAAGAACAACCTGGTGTGGTTGAGAAAGTATACTACATCTTCGCGTCTGCACCAAAATAAAATTTATATTTCTAATTTTTTTTTCTCATTATAATAAATAGTCGTTATTAATAGGTTAGATAGTAATATATAGATGATAAGTATATATATAATTTGAGTTATAAGATATACCTATGAGTGTAACTTATCCACTATAGTCATTACGACATGTAGTATATATATATGAGTACGTATACTAAAACAATATTTATATATAAATATAATCAATATATAGAAGATTAGTATATAATTTTTTTTACATATTGTTGTCACCACCACCCACGGGCAGAGCCCCATTCAGGGAGGCTTGGGTGTATGGTGACACAGCTATAAAATATTCATCACTAGTTTGATAATAGCGGCAAGAATGAAACCACAGTACGATCTGGCAAATTCGTGAGTAGTATTGCACGGTAATAGTTAAAAATTCAGCAGAAACACAGGCAATATATAGAAGAAATTTCCACAAATATCAGATTGTGGCTATTGAAACGAAGGAAGCTACCGCAACGAACCTAGTCTGGAGTATTACCCACACGGAATCAACCACTAAAACTTCGTGCGGCGAGACACAGCACCCCTGATGGTCTAACGTATGAAGACGCTTCGTCTATAAGGTGTGTACAGCGAGTTCTGAATGTTCCCTCGAACAAGCCAATGGCCGCTCGTACCTATAGAAAGAGTAAACCACCAACCATCGCGCCGCGCATAAAAGAAGCACGGTCAAGCGATAACTGGAAAAAATAGACAGAACAGTTTATAAGCCATTTTGACGTTGACTCGACCCTGTCCAAATAACTCGTGTGAAACCAGAGGCCCCTCCCGAGTATTAATGAGAGAGACTGGTACTCCATACCACGAGGTTGTGAGTCGGAGTCCGGGATTCGGTAGTTTTGAAGGAGGGGTGAGTCGTAGCCTCGCCCCACGTCGGAAGTTTTGATAAAGGTGGCCAGTTCGGATCGTAATTTTGAAGAGGTGGAGTCGGAGTCGGAGTCGGAGTCGGTAATTTTCAAAGGTTGGAGTCGAGAGTATACTTTCAAAGAATAGATTGGATATCAGAGAAAATTTTGAGTCTGACCAAAGTTAGAAGTGTGACTCTGTGAGTGACTGCATCCCTCAAAACCAAGTTCACCTTCACTCATGCACTCCACATTCACAAAATGGCATAATTGAACAAACTTTCGAAGTTTTTTTTAACCTGCATCTTATGTTTCAGGACTATTGTGTGATTATTATTCTAATGAATTCCACCTTTAACCCTCTCTATAAAAAATTCTATAATTTTAAATGCTAGATTAGAAAAAATAAAAACTCCAAGGTACGAAGAGAAGATTTCTCTTTCAATTGTAACAATGTTTAATTCTTTAATACTATCTTCTGTTTTTATTATTTTAATTTAAACCTACTCTAATACAGGTTTTAAAGTTAAGACTTAATATATGTGAAAGGTGTTGTTATACAGGTCACAACAAAGAAACGCCTAGAAATCGCACTTAGGTCTGAACGTGCAACCATTTCTATACCTCAAAAGTTTGCAAGAAGCCTCATAAAGATAATTGGCACCAATATACATCCTGCAACATATTCGCACATGATGATTACATAACATAAACCAACTTAGTCAACAATATCCCTAACTACCTCTCATACAATCCACAAATATTAGCGATGGTGAAAGAACTCAGAGCATGTATGTAAATCGACAAACAGCTTCTAGATAAGTGAAAATGAGTGTTTATGATGCGACCCGAAAAGCGTGATAACGACTGCCTTCTATAGTAACGATACAATGAGTTCGGAATTTTGTACTTTGCAATATCGCATTCTCGCATCCACTACACTTCATAAAACTTTAAAAAAATTAGGAGCTATGGCGTTATTTTTGAAAATAATTGAAAAAAAATTATTAAAATAACTTTTATATAGTTAACGAACTTGTGTGAGCAATTTAAGATAATTTTAGGCCATCATAGATAATATCCAGGACTTTGTACAAAGAAGTATGTCAATGCTTATAACTAAATTAACGTCTCCTGCGAAAGCAAAAAGTTAGCAGATTAGAACAGGCGTTTTTCTTTCTTGAGCGATTTGTTATAGAAAATACAGACGCTAGAGAGGAAAATGACATTATCAGTAACGAGCCGGAGAGCCGGTATTCGCATTTTCAGAACGAGTTAAAACATTGATGGGAAGATAATCAGTAAAATTATCTTTACAGTTTATATATTATTATATATAATATATATATATAATATATAAATATATTCTTTGATGAGCCGGAATATCAGATACCTATTATGTTATTTGGCATATCGGCAATCTGTATGTCATTTTTGTAGTATGAGATCTCCAAATTATTTAGAGCGATTTATATATATATATATATATTCTCATATATATATATTAGTATATTAACCTAAAAAGTCAATCGTAAGATTTTAAGTTAATAATAACGCCCCAAATCTTGGCTTAAACTATGAGCTGTTCAATTATGGAATTTCTGGCAGCAAGTAGAAAAAAACGATATGCGTCAAGGTAGCGTGTCCACATCTTTCGCAGTACAGCCCAGATCTTATGCCTCCGTGCGATTTCTAACCTCTTCTCAATTGAAGATGAAGTAGTGTAGTCATCAATTTTGGTAAGATGGAAAACAATAAAGAATAACATTATACACGTGAGAAACTAAACACACTTCTGGAAAATGACTTCCGTACTGCTATGAACAATGAAAAACACTGAGAACCGCTGTGTAAACCTCCAAAAGGTTACATTACTTTACTTGTGAAGGAGAGTAACTTCTAAAATCAGGCAAGTTCTAATACATAATTCAATGCGACATCAGTACACTTACTTTTGCAAATATATATATATATAATATATATGAGTATGGTCATATATATATTATTATTATTGGTGTATATTATATCACTATATCGACCTACACTAGTAGGGGTATACCCTAGCAGTCTATATGTATAACATAGGTACTATATACTATATACCATATATATATATTTATAGTACATAAATATTCTATAATATATATATTATATATTACTATATTATAACCATAGGCGTATGAGATTATAGTATATAGATTATATAACATATTGGTATAGGGTATTTATTAGTTTAATTTTTATAGTACTAATATATATATATATCAGATATATTATATGGTATATTAATAGGTTTATATATAATATACCCTAATTAGGTAAACCCGTAATATAGATGGCGGTCTAGGGTATTATTATCTCTATGATATATACGCCCTCTACCTACGGTGGTATAGAATTTATGTAGTAAGTATATATAGATGTAGTATCAGCCCGGGCGCCCCTTTAAATGTAGCCAGTTTTGGCTAAATGTTTGCAGATGTCCTGCGCACCCCACCCCACAGCTCCTATGGTGTTGCGTTCTAGCCTGTAGTATAAGAATACATGATGGATAGTCATAGGAGAATGTCAATAATTGATCTTCGTGTGATAACACCTTCTCTAGCCGACAGATCAATCCCGCAGGGGAGTGGCTAGAACAGAAATATTTAACCAGTGTGAATAGTTCCACCAACAAGTCGCCACTAGTCCTCTCTCATTTAGGTAACTCAACCTAAACGATTTAATTACGATATGAAATGGGGATTGGCTTGAGTCTGTGGACCAAAAAAAAGAAGAACTTTATGCAAAGCTCGCTAGAAAAGCAGCCAAATCATGAAACTAATTGCCCATCAGTGTTTGAAGCAAGAACCTAAAAGCTTAATAATGATATGTTAATTCACTCTTATAATTATCGCAATGATGGGCTTTTCAACAAAACTAGGCAAAGTTGATAAGTAGCAGTCTGTATAATAGCTATTTTAGTCAGTATTAGAATATTGCGCACGCACAAGTTTGGGCCGCTTATTTAAGAAAAGACCTAGTATGACGAAGAGAGTGTAAAGTAGCGCAACAAGAAAGATTTCTGGCTTGAGGGTAAGAGCTATGGGGAGATGGTGGCTGAAGAGTTGGAGGAATGCTCTCTTCTTTAGAAGAGTTTGGTGATTTCCCTCATTGGCCTCTATTTCCCTGAACTAATGCACCCACTCTCACTGCTATATTATGAAGGAAATTTGAAAGTACATTACGAAAAGAATGGTCAAGGAAGTTGAAGAAGGAGATGTGGAGATGATGTGGGGGAGGGGGTTTGTAACAACACGATCGCCGCGTCAAAAACAAAAATTAAAAAAAAATGAAAATCTAAAAGAATGACTACAGACACAGAAAAACATTCGAGAAGCGACGTTCAGGCAAGCTGACACGACAAACCTACATGTTTGCTATATTTCCCTCATCAATATGTTGCAGCAGTGATAAATTAAGATTAATTATTCCCACCTTTAGGCGGTGGGGAAACATTGGCTCTAGCCCGAAGCAAATATTGACCCTGCCCTTTATTGAAGTAATTTTGACTAATTATACTTATCATAATATATAATAAAAATAATATATAAATATAATAAGTAATAAATTTTTTATAAATAACTATTATTAAATCTCAAAACAATAAATAAATATATTCATTATTTAGTTATAAATAATATAATTATAATATTATTCTAAATATTATATATTATTATATATGCATATAACATTTTATATAATCATATCCTACAAAACTCAATATACCTATATTATATAAAAAATATTAAATAATATTAATATATAATATATTTATATATATTATTTATATATATAATATAAATATATAATATATATATATATTATATATATATATATATACTATATTATAATATATATTAATATATAATATATATTATTTAATATGTATTATTTTTAAAAGCCGTTTATGTTTTTAGGACATAATATTCTACTAAATTTCTTACCATATATAAATAAAATATAAATATTATAGGAACGAAATACTATAACATAATCAACTAATGGACAAATCGGTCGCTCATGTCAAATAATTTAGAAATTTTATAAATATATCTATATACATATAGGTTAAGAATATATTTATACTACATCTGCATATCCTTATATAAGATTGCTTTTACTACTTCTATACTCACTAGATAATTTCTATATTCGTACTCAATATATAATATAATATTAGTTAATATAATAATGAACAAATGATAGAAAAGTCATCAAATAAATATGAAATTTTTTATATCTTAAATTTTTTTTTTTAACTCACAATTATATAGTATATATAATATATAGATATAATATAATTCTAATTTATAAATAATGTACATTATAACAGTTGTTGAGAATATATTAGTAAAATGTACTAATTAATTTTGCTGATTTAATATTCACCAATTATTTTTAATAATAATTAATCTCTATATCTAGAATTATATCAAATTTAAACATATATAACTGCCTATATTAATAAAAAATGTTTATGTCAAGGTTTCTCAGTGAAACAGGGAATCAAATAATTATTCGATTTATTATTGTAGAATAATAGGTATATTTATAATATATTTAGTCATTAATATATATATGACATCAATTTTATTGATAATAGAATATGATAATTATCCACTTTATTACTAATGAATCTTATTATATGTCTTTTATGTTTATTTTATATATATATATATTTTTAATATATAATATATATATATATAATTTTATAGTATATAGTATATATATGATTATTATATATATATATATTATAGTATATATATTTATAATATATATATTAATATATATATATATATTAATGAGAGATTATATGTTACGTTGGGGGTATCAAATATATGTTTAGTATATTATAATTCTATCTAATATATAATCATCAAAGACCACCTTCTCTCCCAAGACTGGAGGGTAAGGTAGGGCATAGACATGCGAACTGAAGAACAGCTAAAGTAGTGTAGAAGATGAGGTAGTGACGAAAGGTCGAAAAGAAAGACTGACAGGACGATAACCAACCCCTTTATATTACCTAATCTTACGTGGGAACTCGTCGCGTAAGAAAATCCACCCTAGAAGCTTCACGACGAGTACCTCCAAAATTATTGCATCTCCCTATATTTGTAGGTTCATCCCGTTAACCTTAGTGTGAACCACAAACCCAACTATTACACCTCGCACAAAAAAACAGCACTCTCATTTCACTTCCGAATACCAGGTGGCGACCTTTCTTCCATCGCACCTACATGCCTTAACACTCGATTCTTTCTAACTCTCCTTCTGATGATGAGGGAATGGGTTAACTTGGGGTAAGACGCTGACTGGGAAAAGGGCCTTTAGGTTAAGGAATTGGAGAATAAAGTATAGGAAGTGTTTTTTTTACTCTTGTTTTGATTTTGATATATGTCTTCTGAGTGTTTTTAGGATTATTCTTTTTGAGGTTTCTTTCTTTTAGTTTTGTTATACTGGATTTGAACTGTGTTTTTTTTTGTTTTTCTGATTCCGGAAACTTTTAGTGTTGATATTTGTTTTCAAGTTGTTTGTGTGTTGTGCGGTGGAAGTAAGATGGTGGGTAGATCTATAATAGGTGTAGTTTTTTGTGTTTGCCCCCGCCCCCCTCCCCTCTCCCCGTCGCCCCCCCCCCCGCCCCCCCCCCTCCGCCCTCCGCTCCCTCCCCGCCCATTCTCGCGCCTCCCCCGTTCTTTGATGTATTTATATTTGTGGGATTGTTATTTAGGGGTGGCGGGGGAGGGGTAAGGGGGCGAGGGGTGACTACGCAATCAAACTACTTTATCCCTTGTCAAATCCCCAGCCAGGTCGCGTTATTTGACCTAGTCTTATAGCGTCAAACACAATATTACATCTGCGTACGCATTAATCCAAGCCACAATTCTCAATACATAGTTATCGCAAAGCGAGTGAGACTCTCCAAAACATGGTCCCAATATCCCCGCCCATCACCGTATGTACCCTGCAATAATACTTGACCTCCCAACTCTTTTACCACCATTATCTTTCTCCACTCGACATACTATCTGCGTGCTAATACGCTGTTTCACGAATATTCTCTCTAAATCTATTATACATGAGTGTCTTCTGCACACCACTCCATACCGCCACCTAAGATATTGTCCTTAGGTTGCGCTAAAGATAACAATTTACTCACCGAGTATATATCAGCTATTGTTTAATAACAGTGATAGCAACTTCTCTTCTCGAGGGAATCTCTAGTTCTGCATCAGCGATACTTGATACAGATTTAAACACAAATACTGTCAACGATGAGACCATATCACATTTTAAAAACTTAGCATAATTAAAGCTTACAATTGCTATTTGTGCAAAGCTAATTAACTATCATTTGTTAAAATTTTAATATTACCTTATTAGTAAAAGGGAAACCTTATTAGCTAATATGACAGTAAACTAAAGAATAACAAACTGTAGAAACTACCTTAAAGTCAACTTACATAAATTTTACCTCCACTAGAGCTTAGAATACTAGGTTATTTAAGAATCCAGTCATTACAAGGTGGGCCAACTTCCGTACTCACCACACCTAACAACGAATAAATTATCAATCAAAATAAACCCGAAATTCTACTTACACACAGTATATAATAGAGTATAATATGCTACATATTCGTAATTGTAAGGAATAAGATTTTATAAATTAACAAATGGTAGTAAAATTGTATCTATTGGGATCTTTGACCTTTAGTATTTTTTTTCATAATATTTTTTGCTCTTCTGTTAAATTATTGTAAAGTGCTCTGCCTGTAGTTTGCACACTTACTTAACTTGTAGGTAAATTGATTAGTAGAAAGTAAAGAGAATATAAAGAATGATAATTAGTTAATAAGAAAAATTTACCTCCATTCCCCTAATAATATTTATTAGGTATAGATAATTTAAAATAATATATGTATATTAGGAAGTATGAATAGGTCTATGAAATAATTTATTAAATATTAAAATATCAAAGAAAAGAGGAATGAATATAGATAATTAATAATAATGAGGTTAAATAGTGAAGAAATACAAAGCGTGTAGTAAGAACAAAAAACAAATAACAACAACAACTTTTTTTTTTTTAATATGTGTGTTTTTTTTCTCAAAAAAATTAAATAAAATTACTCAACATTTAGCTACCGCGGAGCTGTAATATAGCGTATTAGATAGACAAAAAACGAAACACTTGCGTCTGCTCCGTTTTCTGGCTATATTCTGTAAGACTGTTCGTCCGTTCCCAGTGTCCTTCCTTTATTAAAATTACGCTAGCGAACGTGTTTTGTTAGTTTTATATATTATTATTATTTAATATTATTAAATATTGTTGTCTTTAAAATTACCTAATTTACTACTCATTATTTATTATTTAATTATTTAACTCTAATATATTATTATTATTTGATTATTATATATACTTTTTATAATTTACATGATATTTAATCTTTATCATTATTTTTATATTAAATTTATATTATTATCTAATGATTATTTTTTATTTATTTTTTTATTATTAGATAGTATTATATATATTATTATATATTATTATTTAATTTATTAATTATATTATTATATATTATATATTAATTATAATTTAATATGATTTTTGTATATAACAAGTTTAATCACTATAAATAAGCTCACGATTGTAAATAAACCTGATATAATATATATATATAATATATATTAATATATAGAGTATTATATAATAATAAATAATATTAATATATATATATATATATTATATAATATATTAATATTAATGATTAATATAATTAATATATATATATTATATTAATATATTAATATTATATATATATGATTAATTAATATATAATAAATAATTATAGTATATATATAATATATATATATAATAATATATATATATAATCTTTATGTTAAAATTATATTTGAATCACCCTCTAACTGTTAACGTAATCTAACTTTAATATGTCAATTCCGTTCTTTGAGGGTGGAGTGTGTGCCTATGTAAACATATTATTCCGTGGTTAACACGTCTGCGGTTGGTAATCGTCAATCATCCTACAATAAACCAAGGCTCACTAGTGGCCTCAATATACTCTCTCTTCTCACTACAAATCTTGCTTTGCTACTGTCTCCTACAGAACAGATTTTTCGGCTGTTTTTTCAACTTGAGCAGTGCGTTACTAATCCTCTCACGAGGAGTTATAGTTCGTTCCTCATCAGATGAAGTATGGTCCTGCTATTTGGAGGGTTTCAATGTAACACAAACAAACTGAATAGTATTGGATCCATATATGATTTTAGGTGGGGAAGGAAGGAACCGAAAATTCAGTATGCAGACATTCTCAACCGTAATGAATCGTGGACAGCTGTAATAAAAATCCTGATAATGTACTCCTTAGCAGGAACAAGTTGGAGGTCGTCCCAAAATCAAATATTGTGTGATGTATAACAAATCACCTAATTCTTTTTAACATACGAATGTTCCAGAGCATACTACGCATCACTTCTACGTTCTATAAACTGATATAAAGTTATGCGATCTGAAGGTACCGAGATGCGTCATCCGATAAGTGTGGTGAAAAAAGTTATGAATTTGACTGTTATCCAGCAATGTTGTGATTGTAACAAAAGCTTGATATATAGCTTTGATTAGCTACTATCGCATGCGAGGTTTCAAATCACTGTCCACGTGAGGATGTTCTAGAGAAGTGATTTTATTTCTGTTCTATCAACTTATGTTGGCCTTCTCGCTGATGGAATTTAAAGATTGAAGGTAGGTGGAGCCTTGCTCGCTTTCTACCTAAACTATTAATTGAATGAACTGCTTTGACTTCGATGAGAGCGATTGATCGAGGAACTCTTGCCAATTAAATGGTGGAGCTGTCTCGAGTATGAACGAGGAGCTGGTTCAAATATCCTTTCTTCGAATAACTAACTATGTCATCTGACCAGTTTTTATGAGCATGGATACTAACGGGTAATATACGTGGATTCCAAGGAGGTTCCTACGTATAGCGCTCCAGCATCACAAATGATAAGCTCGAGGTTAGAAGCCGCTTTTGGTGAACGAGAGCTGGAAACTGAAATAAAAATCTGAAGCATATTTCTCACAGTGTGTGCACTAAAGTAATACGCTCACTCGGTGCTGATATTGCTATCATATCTGAGGGAAAAGCAAGTAATTCGAATGAGGGAGCTACACTGCATGATGAATGCAGAGTCGGAGTAGCACACCCTCAAAAGCTAAAAAAAAGGCTGCGTTCAACCTTACACATAACGAAAGCGTGCCGCTCGCTGGTTTCGCAATATGACATGACAGTTTCAAAAAGAATCATGATTGCTTGGAGCTCTTGCCTCTTAAAGGTAGAGAAAAAGACATGCTAAACAATGATTCACTATCGTAATGAGAAAAAGAAGAGTTACAATGACCATCAGTTTGGAAGCACCGTGCATTAATGGCTACATTACCAACGGGACAGTGATAGAGGAATGCTCGTTCTTGCGCATAAGGACATGCCGAACCAGAAAAGCGTTAATAGTGAGAACAAGGGCCACAATACCTGCTCATGTACACTCAGATGCAATTACGGTGAAATGTGTTTTTTGTCAAACCTGAAATGAAACGACCTGTGAGTGAGTTGGAAGAAAAACATTCGATAATTACATTGCATTAATTACTCATTTACTCATAATACGCGCTAATCATCAGGTGATAGTTCTGTTTGTGGCTTTTATTAGTGGCAAGTAAAGTTGATAAGCTCACTTTGCGGGAGGAGGCTTCCTTCCTATTAGCAGAAAAGAGGAAATGGCGGGTAGAGTGGACACGTAGGCTCCGCCACAAGAAGGTTGGTGAAAGTCTCGCATCGCAAGATGAAAGTACGTTGGTGAGCCAGAGATGTACTTAAGAACGAACACGGCACATGTTTAATTGAGTTTGTATCTGAAGTTGTGTAATAAACCGTTTATGGACCGTCGCCTGTATAGTCAAGAGATTGAACCAGCAGCAACAATGAGTTACCATAACCACACTATCCCCGTAAACAATACCAGCTATAGAATATTAAATAATACCCCTACATCATAAGGTAAAGGAGATCTAAAGTGTGGATTACGAACGCTGTAGAATGCCCGTAGTCTATAGTGGCCCGCGATATCCTATTGCTTTTAATTGAGTGTTCTATAGGGGTAAGACCCTTTCCCAATGTTCGCGCTCATTTTGGTCGAACAAGATCTTCTGTCGATCTTCTGATTGTGATTATAGGACTTTCCACTTGGTCGAAGAACCAATTGCGTTTGGGACTGGCTTTGTGAGCAGCGGTGAGTAGTACCGAGGATGGCATGTTGTTATTCAAAACTGCTTTTAGCATTGAAGCGAACCCATGATAACTGCTGACGCCCAAAATAAGGTAACCGAAGAATTTAAGGATTTGTAGTTAGTTTTTTATGTCTGTTGTGTATTGGTTGCATAGTCTGATTGGAGTGTATGTCTGCACAGTGTTCAGTTCTTAGTCTAACGTTATTCTCCATATTTTACAGTGAGAATGCTTCCTTATTCCTCAGGCACCATGCTGATGTGCCAGTTCCAGGTAATGTCACTCATAGTTGGTTGCAGTGTAGGCTTGCTGCATTATCGGAGATCCCTCATCTAATCAGAACATTGTATGACGTTATTGAGTAGATTCTCGCTGCCTGTCACCTATCCTTTAATACCTCTTAAATTCGCCTGGCCATAGATCTGTTTATTCTGTTTGCTATTTTATTTATTAGTCGGAGTGATCTATGGTATGACTTGTTATTTGTCTATTTGGTGTGTGATTTCTATGACTTGGGTGTGATCAATGATGGTTATGAAAGATTGCAAGCGTTAGGCGCGTGAATCCTCCTATACCCCATAATCCTGTCTACTGTGTTTCTTATGTAATGATGCCCGCGATATATGCAGTATTATGGTGACGGGTGCGTCACCTATCCTTAATTATATGCGAATAGATATTTTGAGTTTTGTTTAGGCCAATAAATGATAGCATGTTGTTGAGAGCATTTAGCGTCCCAGACGATTTGGCAGGTGTAGTATAAAGCGCATGCGGTTAGAAAGTGAAACGTAGAATACAGGGAGGTAAACGTTTATGGGTTTTGATTTGTGAGGTACAGTCTCCTTCAGTTTTAGAACCTCTATAATACGATGATGCAAGGGTGAGGCAGCTCCGAAATCACAGCGCGTTGGAGTTATTAGAGATACATGTGGTTGTGTAGCGCTAGTATCGATTAGAGATGCCAATGGATTTCAGAACTGCCGTGGACTTGGCAATAAACTCCATCGTTAGGTTGATTATGTAGAAATTTAAGAACTAGTCTCCATTCCTTCAGTAGCCTGCACTTCGAGTGGTCTTACTATGATGCGTATGTCTCGTTACTCCTCCCCGAATTCTCTGTCCACTTATCAAATGTCCCACGGATGCTGAACCTTCAGTGCCCATCCTTCGTGTATGAGAAGCGATTAGCTCATAAGTTCAATGTGTTCAGTATAATGAGATCAAATTCTTTAGTGGGCATGACTAGTAGTGTGATGAAGAAAAGAATTGATTAACAATTAGTAAATGAATCGTATTAGGAGATGTATGTGTTGTTAAAGTGATAGAAATATAAATGCGGTAAACGAGAGAATAAATGAAAATGTAATTGAAATAACATTTATGGTCATGTGGAAAGTATGATTGATAGTCGGTTTTTTAAGCGGAGCTATTTGCGATCTGGGGTTGGAAACGACACGGCTGGGAGATCTAAATCTCCAAATTCTTTAGTAAGTTTTAACCCATTTCTTTTAACGACTAGAATTAAATGATTTAAATAATTGGAAATAGAAGCGTGAAAATTAAATGAGGCATAATTAGTTGGAGGTATGGCCTAAGGTGTATTAATTTGTAGAGGTGAGTATGGTTTGAGTCCCACTCATTAGCGTGCTCAAGTTTAATAATGTAATAAACACTTACACTGGACGATTATACTCATTTAAGTAAGGATCGTCCGCAGTCTCTTATATAGAGCTAATATGGTTGGATTGTGTTTCTTGGAGCGGTAATGAACTAACGAAAAATTCCTTACTAATAAGATGGCTACATTAGGCCGGTGTGGTTAAGGCTGTGCTTTACAAACTGGGCTAAATATTATATAATATTCACTTTTTTTAATTAAAAAACCATAGAAATATATATTTGTGAGTATGGATGGATTATTTAATAATAACATTTTTCTAATATATAATTTAATAATTCTATCTTACCTATATATATATTATATATATATTATTATTGTATTTAAGATTATAAAATTACTAGTAAATAACCATAAAATAAAAATTGATTATAATAAAAAGGAATTAATATATATATAAGTAAGATTTATGTATATCATTTAATACGTGAAAAAAGTTATATAAATTTTGCCACTTTTATGCAACATAAATTTATACTATTGTTTAGTATATTTTTTATATATAAGTATATGTATTAATTATATTATAATTTATTAATATATTTAATACATATTAATTTAATATTTATATTATAATATATATATATATATATATAAATATATATATAATATATATATATACATATATATATATATATATATATATATATATATGATGAGTGAGTTATATATATTTATATATATAAGTATATATATATGTAATATAGTATATAACGGTATATATATATATTTATATACTAATATATATAAGATATATATATATATAATATATATATATATATATTATATAATATATATATAGTATATAATATAATATATATACTATATATATATATTATATATATATTTATATTATTATAATATATTATATATAATATATATTATTAATATATAAATATGATATTAGAATTATAGAATATATTTAATATAAGTATTAATATAATTATATAATAATAATAATAATAATAATAAATAAAATAATAATAATAATCAGATTCATGTGAAATTAATAGTTAAATGCCGCTAGAGCACAAATAAAAACTTACTAAGTACTAAAAATCTACTTTAATATGCATACCTCTTGTTAACATTCGTATTTACTGTATTTTATGCTAAATACCCTAAAAGACTTGATATATATGAAAAAAAGTAATTTTAAAAAAAAACAAAAAAAACAAAAAAATTTTGGCCTTTTGTGTTTTTTTTTAAAAAATACGTGTTTTTTTTAAAAAAAAAACGAATTGTTTTTTTTTTAATTCCCAACCCGTTATATATGATGATATAGGATATATATATATATTATATATATATATAATAATAATATATATATATATATATATATATATATATATATATATATTATATAGTTAGTGTGTAGTGAGTGTTATATATTATATATATATATATGATATATAATATATATAGTGAAGTGTGTATATATATATATATATATAATATATATATATATAATATAATATAGATTTTTCAGAGGGTGAGTCGATCGGAGTTCTGGTAATTTGAGAAGAAGGGTTGGTGAAGTCGGAGCGGAGTCGGAGTCTGCGGGTAATTTTTCAGAGTCGATCGAGTCGGATGTCGTAATTTTCAAGAGGGTGGAGTCGGATCAGAGTCGGAGTCGGAAATTTTGAACCGACTCACAACCCTGCTCCATAACAAGGCGGATGAGGCCCTTTCATAGCTGGAGTAACTGAGAGAGAAAAAAAAATCTCGCTGTTGTCTAAACAGAACTCCAGTTCTTTGATGGCCACTCCTTAGCAACCGTTGTGATGTTGAGGTTTCCAAGACATTTTTTTGTTTAATGTTAAGGCCAAGGATGTTTATATTTTCAACAGGATAGACGAGAGAAAACCGTCGAAAGAGAGATTAAAGTTAGAAGGTGTTTTAGAGAGGAGATTTGTAGAAGTTGACTTTTTAAAGAATGTAATTTCACAAGGTGAGACGACCCCAATCCTGAAATTCTATCCAAATCAGCAAGAATAGAATCGGAAAGATTAAACGAGAGGCAAATTCTAGAAGTAAAAGAGGGAGCAAAATTGAAATGAGTTGTAAGAATGAAGGGTCGAGTCACGGCATGCATATGAGTGGGATAGAGTTAGATGTGCAGTAGAAGATCATTAATGAAAAAGTAAGAAAAATTAGGAGGATTAAGGACAGAACCTAGAACACCACTAAAACAGAAAAAGAAGAAAAGTCGCTCATCAACCACAGCCGATATTGTGATGCATACGTGAATAGATATCGTAACGAGTTAAGTAACAAAGCAGAAGGGAGGAAACCCAAAGAGGGTAGCTTGGATTGAGAGAAGTGACGCATGCCATACCGGATCAAAATGCGTTGGTCTCAAGCGTCACACCACAAGCTCCCCTAGTTTCTGAGGCGGGAAAACCATAAATCGTTAATTAGAAAGATTATCACCATAGACTCGAACGCGAAAACCGCTACTGGCGATCGAAAGAAGAAATGAGATTCCAGAATGGTCTAAGAATGAGAGTTAAAAGAAGGGTTTCAAAGATCTTAGATAAGAATACAAGTGAGAGCTAGGGCTATAGTTAGGAAGGATCAGAGCGGCTTCTTTTTCGGGAATAGGTTTGGACATGTGCGTGCTTCCAACACTGAGGGAAAGTGTGAGTATTGACACGTAGTAGAATATAGTTGAACGAGAGGGAGGGGCCAGCTCGAAGCAACACTCCCTCAAAACTTCGGGAGGAATGCCATCCGGGCCCCCCGCCATCCAAACGTTCATAGATCTCAGGCCTATTGCCACCCGATCAAATGTACTCACGGGCAAAACATAGGACACGTGAGAGGAGAAGGTGGAGAGGAGAATGCCAGAATCGTTCCAGGGTTGATTAATGGAAAATAGTGAGGGCGAAGAATGGCCCTTTTCAGTTGGAGAGTTTAGGCAACAGAGCCATCAGATCGAATAAGAGGAGGAAAGCAGATTTACAAAGTTGTTAAAGATGTTTGGCAAGAGGCCAGGAAAATTTGTCAGTAGGAGAACCAAGGAGTTAGCGCACTTTCGTTTTCATGAAAGCCCGCTTTGCTCGCGAAGAGTATCCCTTGCAACGATTCTAGCAGAATGAAAATTAGCGAATGATAGGAGATGACTTTATATTTGGTTTTTCCACCCCCGGTACGCATGTCTCTAGCCTGAATGGCCAGGAAACAAGGCACGATCGAACCATGATTATGAGGAGAGAAAGATTTAGTCGAAGAAGGTTGGTACTTTTCTGCTCATCCCATCAACATTACAGCTCCCACCTTAATGCAGAAGCCGAAGCGTCATCAGAGTCAAAAGCATCATTCAATTATAGTTAGCGTAGAAGCTGCGTATAGGCCCCCAAATCACCCCGATCAAAGTGCCAGAAAAAACACGAAGGGCAGGAGGAGCTGTTGGAGAGAAAGTATAAAGTTAAGAATATAAGGTTTTGTGGTCAGATTGTACCAATAGCGAGCCAGAGGTGATTTATAGGAGAGAAGGACTTAGTTGGTAAACATAGTCAAGTGTGTTCAAAGAATTGGTTGGGATCGATCCGGAATCCTGTGGTTAGGTTCTTTTATTAGTTGCTCCAGATCGTTTAGAATTCAAGAATTGATTCGGCCTCCTCCCCACCTAAATCAGTATTTTTTGGACCCCAACCATTTCATTTGTTGGTGTACATTGAATCCCCTAAATAGAGGACCTCAGTATTTGGATGGAAGATATAACAGTCTCGTGAGAGATGTAGTAAGATATCAAAGAAAGAGTGTTAAGAATCTGTTCTGTAGAGAACAGTATAGCAGAAGCACAAGATATTGTATGAGAAGGAAGAAAGATTTTGAGCCCACAGAGCATCGAAGTTATAGTAGATGTTAGATCGACGCAGACGTGTTTACAGGAGTATTATTGTTTACATAGGCACACACTCCACTCTTCAAGACCGAAATTATGAATAAGTTATAGTTAGATACGTTAAACGATGTTATTGGTAATTAATATTAATTTTAACGATAAATTATATATATATATATATATATATATATATATATTATATATATATATTATATTATTACTTATATGAATATATATATATATAAATATATATATATATATAATATTATATATATTATATATATATGGTGATGATATATGATTATAGAGGTATATATTATATATATATATAATATATAATATATATATTATATAGTTTACGTTACAATTAATTGCTAAAAGAGAGAGAGAGAATGTGAGAGTGAGAGTGAGATGAATAATAATAATAATAATAATAATAATAATAATAATAATAATGAATAATAATAATAAAATAGATAATAAATAATAATAATAATAATAATAATAATAATAATTAATAATAATAATAAGAATAAGAATTAATAATAATAAAAAATAATAATAATAATAATAATAATATAATAATAAAATTATAATAATAATTAATAATAATAATAACATAATAATATATAATTAATAATAATTAATAAAATAACAAGCAAACGTCGTTACGCGACACTGGAACGCGAGCGTTCACGCTTGCCTGAAAAGCGAGCTAAGCTCGCATGTCAGCTTTTGCTCACTTCGCTTGCTGCGCTCGCGGTACAAATGTGAGTAAATATTATTAATACTATGATTATTATACAATATGATTTTGTTTATTTATTTGTTTTTTTTTTTTTTTGCACTTAATTTAACCTTAGTATTCTTTTTTATTTGTTTTTTTCTTTTCTGCTCCCACCTGTCTCAGCCAAATTTCAGCCTTCTACGTCAAATTCTAAAACCAAGTATTAATAAGGGTAAGGAGGTAAATTTCTTTCATTACTATATCAATCTTTCTCTATTCTATTTACCTTCTACTAATCAGTTTACCTACTAAGTTTAAGTAAGTGCAGCAAACTACAGGCAGAGCTACTTACAATAATTTAACAAAGAGCAAAAAATATCTATGAAAAAACAAACTAAAGGTAAGATCCCATAGATTACAATTTTTACTAATTTTGTTATTATAAAAATCTATCCTAAACGAATATGTAGCATATTTATACTTTATACTGTGTATGTAGAATTTCGGGGTTTTGAGTGATAATTTTCGTGTTGGGTGGGTGAAAGTACGGAGTTGGCCCACCTTGATGACTGATCTTAACACCGTATTCAGCCTGGGGGAATTTATGGTAAGTTGACTTTAAGGAAGTTTCAAGTTTGTTTCTTGTTATCTGCATTGCATAAGGTTTTCTTTTAACTAATAAGGAATATAAATTTAACAAGTAGTAATAGCTTGCAAACAATTGTAGCTATGTTTTTTTTTTAAAGGGAAATGTAGCTAATGTGAAGATATTTATCTTACAGTCTACCAGAAAATTCCACAAAGAATTCGCTTTTAAATTCTGATTATACCGGGGGTAAATTGTATTGCAACCTATTATTTTTAGGTGGTCAAACATTATGTTAGAAATTCTTGAAGGCATCCTAAATCAAAAGATTTTTAAGTTAGGTCATTTATGGTCATTGTGCTGAAGGAGTTTGGTCTCTTGCCATTCAATATCTAAAATTGCTGATATGCTAACAAATTTTGCAAACTCTTCACACATTAGTTAGTTGGTTAGTTAGTTCCCATGAGTTTAGGGGGTTCATTACCTTCTACAATAGGGTCTTGGTGAGGGGAAATTGTAATATATATATATATGCCGTATTTCTTAATCAAGTGGATTAGAATGGAAAGATAATCTAGGCTTGAGTGCAAGCCAAGCTTCGTCTCAATGCATTTGGAAATATTAGTTACTGTTGGTATGGTTTCACATCCAAATGAGTAGATCTTCTTTGACTAGAAGCATGAGATAGTGTGGTTGGTAATAGTTTAGCCGAGGTGAATAAATTTTACGTAACTATTGCATTAAAACTATACACTTTTAATTTACAAAAAATGGTATCAAAAAATTCTTTGAAGTGTTTTTTACCAATTCACGTACATTTTAAATGTATATTTTTAATAAAAATATTACAAATAACCTTAAGAAAACAACATAACTTTGCTCTTTATTTCGATTTTGTTGTAGGTATGAAAGAAACTGTAAAAGTGTATCAGTATTATCAGTATCATTTTTATCAATTTATTGATACATCGTTATCAATATATATTTTTTTATATTCGATTTTTTCCCGATATTCAAAGATTCGATTATTGAACTAAACGAAAGATAAAATATATAAAAATTTTATTGTTCTTAGCCTTGGCATTTTGTTGATCATTATATTTAAAGATTGAATTTTAAATGTTGGGATTCTCTCTTTATGTTGATAAATTTTTCTTTTTCTGAGGAGATCGAGCTATGAGGATATCTTCACGCCAGTTTAGAGTCCTTTATGTAATTTTTATTTATTTATCTTATTTTTTTATTATTATTTTATTTTTTTATTTAAGAATTCAACGTTTGTTCACATGAAACACAAGGGCAAGGATTTTGTTCTGCACTCGCACTGCACGAAGCCATGCTGTATGCAATACTAAACATTCAAAGACGATATTTTAGAGGATAAAAAAGCCTTTCGGTTATTTATTCTTTTTTATTTCTAAGGGTTACAACTATAAGCCGTTTTGTTACAGTTTGTCTTACGCTCATTAAGACAAATTTCTTACGCATTTTAAGAACGGTTTCGTGCCCAAAACGAGCCGCGAATGAATTCTTACAACCTATGTGAGTCTCTCTGTTAGAAAAAAATCATTGATGATCTTCATACTGCTGCGGGGGAGATTTCTCTTCTCTCTCTCTCTCTCTTCTCTCTCTCTCTCTTGCTTCTCCCTCCTCTCTCCTCTCTCTTTATATATATATTCTACAATTCAGAACATACACATATTCCAGTCATATAAGGAGCATATTGAAACTAAGAACTATCTATCTAATCTAATATATATATATATATATAATATATAGTATTTGTTACAAAAAAAAAACAAAAACAAAATGAAAAGGCTCATTGTTAAACAGATCTTTCATCAAAAATTGGCAAAGCTGAAAAGTAAAGCCATTTTAGCAAGGAAAGCATCTTAGTTCACAAAATCAAACGCGGCCTTACAACGCAGTGTGAAAAACATTATCATTGCAGTTTTTAATGAATATGTCTAAGGATAATTTAAAATTGTGAATATCACGCAAATAGTTGACACAATCTCATTACTGTTATATCATTAAATTGATCCATGTAAAAAAAAAAAAAAAAAATAAAAGAAAAAAAAATTTCATGACTGCTATCTGGCATCATTTCCTGTGTTTTCCTGGATTACAAAGAATAGAATTTTCGGTAAGATAGGGAAAAAGCAACCTTACAGAATTTAGTAAATTCTTACGTTTGTTGAGAATTTATTGCGTCAAAATGTTCTCTTATTCAAAAATAGTTGACAAAACAGATAACATATTTTTTCGGAGACCCTCGTAATTTTCGGTTAAGAGATTCTAAAGAATATTGACCAAAACGAAAAGCGGCTTTAAAAAAATAACACTAAATAACATAAGTATATAAAGTAATTATAATATATAATTATATAGATATATATACTCATACTTAATATAGTATACTATATGTGGTGTGTTGTGTGTGTAAAGTTGCATAATAAAAAGAAAATTTGTTGTTTTCAAAGAATTTTGTAGATTAAAAGTTCAGATAAAAGTTTTTTATTTTTTTTTATTTTGAAGTAAAATTTTTTTGAACTAAAGGGAGATACCCTAGGTTTAAACCGCAAAGATGGTCAGGAGCTGTGTCTTTCTCGGCCGTCCCGGTGGACGACGGGGACTAATCCCCCCCCTCCGGGGTTATGTCTCCGGAACCCCCGCTCTTTGGTCGTTGGGTGTCGCGGGGGTTCCCCGACCATCCCCTCCGGCGTATGAAACGTCCCCCCCTCTTCCCCCGTCGGCTCGAGCCCCCTAAATTTGTGAAATAATTTTTTTTTTTTGAAAATTTTAAGTTTTTTTTTGGGGGCTCGACCGAGTGGGACAGAGGGATAATGAAGAGTGTGGTGTGTATTCCGCATTTCACAAAATATAAAGGGTGCACTTTCATACCCCGGAGCGGATGGTTCGAGGAACCCCCGCGACACCCAAAGACCAAAGACAGGGGGTTCCGGAACCATCCCCGGAGGGGGATTAGTCCCCCCCATCGTCCACCGGGGGGGACGAGACCCCGACTCCTGCCATCTTTGCGGTTTACCTAGGTATGCCTTTAGTTAAAAAAAAAAAGTATTTTAACTTCAAAAAAAAAAAAAAAAAAGTTAAATCCCATCCTTAGAATTTCCGGCTGATTCCAAAATATATAATTTGTTTTACTGTAGACGCTGCCGTTCTCTAGTTACATACTGTGAGCATAAAAAAAACTGACCATCTATATATATATATATATATATATATATATATATTATATATATATATATATATATATAATATATAGTATATATAATATTAATATATAAATTATATATATATATATATATATAATTTTTACCTGAGTATTTATTATATTTATATTCTTTTTGTACGTGTATTTACTAGTTTAAACAATTTTTTTATTTTATTTAATCAAACTAGTTGGACTTTGTAGTATCAATTGATCGCGTGATAACCGTAAAAAAAAAATCAATGATAATCGTAAAAAAAGAAAAAATCAAAAGGAAAAAATTTTTATCGATATATAAATAATCGGAAAAAAATCAGAAAGCAACACGATAGTTACAATCCCTACAAAAACGCCGAATCAGTCGTTTTTTTTTTTTCGGAACGTAAATTTTTATATTTTTATTTAAAATATACATTTAAAATATACGCCAATCGGTAAAAAAATCTTCAAAGAATTTTTTGATACCAGTTTTTGTAAATAAAAGTGTATAGTTTTAATCAATAGTTACGTAAAGTTTATTCACTCCGTATTATCAATAGATTTTCTATGTATACTAGATGTTCTGCTGTATGTGTTGGCTATTTTTATTGATGTCGTGGGTATTGAAATTAATAGCGGGAAGTTAGGATCAATTTTTTTTTATAGGACAATAAAGGACAATGAAAAAAGGACAACTTTTTCCAATATTTTATAAATTTATATTAAAAAATAATAATTAGTAATAGTTAATATTAATTAATAAATGATAAATAATTAATAATAATAGAATTAATAATAGTAGTAATAATTAATTAATTAATAATAATAAGTAATTAGCGTCGGCGCGAAGAGCGGCGTGACCAGACCGCCTCTTTAGGAGCCGGGTGATTCGATCCACTCTAAATAAAATAAAAATAATAAAAAAATAAATAAGATTTTCTTACATTATAGCCAAGCAATGCGCAAGTTTTATTTAGATCCTTTTTTTTTTCTAGAATGTTGTTATATTTTAAAAAATGTTAAAATAGGGTACAAAATTTCCTTCAATAGAACTTACTTTTGAAAAATTGAGTTTTTAACTTTGTTTTAAAATGAAAAATTGTGATCGATTTTAATTATTTAGTAGATACACTCGAGTATGTTAGCGTTAAACTTGCCAAAGTAAATTTTTGATCCAAGCAGTATTAATGGCAAAAAAACGGGCCCTAACTTGGTCCGAATCACCCCGCCGTAAAAATTGATGGAGGTGACTCGGACCACCATGTTTTTCGTATTTTACATATTTATGACATTTTTAATTCATAATTAATTAATTTAAATGTAATGAAAAGCTAATTATATTAATCAAAGTTTTTCAAAAAATAAATTTTAATAAAAAAAATGAGTTAAAAACTGTCAAAATTTTTGGGCTGAGAGGGGTGAATCGGCACCTTATTAATCGCTATTTTATTTATCATTATTGACATTTTATTACTATATACAATTTTAATATATAAATAATTATTATATAAGTAAAAAATTAAAATATGAAAATTGAAATTATACGTAAAAGACGAATTTAAACAGATGTCCGAGTCACCCCTCAATGGTGGTCCCCTTCACCCCTCCACCGGTCGGGCTGACTCGCGTTATTCAAACTAATAAAACTATTATTATTTATTATTAAACATTATATTTTTTTGTGTGCTTAATGCCCGACTATAGGCCTATTACAAAAAAAAATTTCCAAAAAGTGCATTATGGGGAAAGTCCGGAGACGAAATTATACCTAAAGTGCCAAGCACCCGCCCGACGCTATTATTAAATAATAATTTATTTTTAATTTAATAACATTTTAATTATTTAATTATAATAATAATAAAAATAATAATTATTAATTCGTAATTATTAATACATAATAAGAATAATAATAGTAGTAATTATATTTTTGAAATTATTATTTTTAATTAATAATAATTAATATTTAATTAATAATAAATAAAATAATAATTTTTAATAAATAATAATTAATAATAACTAATGAAATAATAATAATAATTCATTAATTTTTAATTAATAATACTCCAAAAACTATTACTCCAAAACTTGGAACGATACAGATTTCATGATAACACCATTTTATTACTAAATTATTAAGGATTTCAACTAGGATAACAATATTTCTAAAGACCTAAAAATTTTGGAGTTAGGGAATTCTAAGTATTTTTGTACCAGGAAAAAAATCTATCGCTACCTATTACTCCAAAACTTGGAACGATACAGACTTCATGCTTACGCCATTTTATTACTAAATTATTAAGGATTTCAACTTTTTTAGCAATATTTCTAAAGACCTTGAAATTTTGGAGTTAGGGACTTCTAAGTATTTTCGTACCTACTCTTGGAGCAGCCACACTTCGCTCAGATACCCCGCTGCCAGCCTCCTCTAAAGATTGCTTGGGGCTGAAATTTCCCAGATTTCTCTGGGATGTCAGTTAGAAGGACAGTCTAGTAAGAAATGTTTTAAGGGTGGGTGGGGAGTATAGGGTATAAGAAATTTAGTAGTAATGTGTAGGGAAATGTCTGAAAGCATTACGGCCATCCAACAGGTCCTTCTAAACCTGCTTTACCTCCTCTCTTTCAATAATAAAATCAAATTGTTTATTCACTGCTGATTATGTAAATCCTCTTCACAATTAGTCTTCTGGCCTTTTCTAATAGCCGGATCCAGAAAAATGGACTTCCGGAAGACACATTAACTCCCTTTTATGTTACCTTCAACATTTACTCTTCCTTTATTATTTTTATCAATTTATCACTTTTACCAAAGTATAATTCCAGAACCCAAAATCCTGAAAATAAACCAGAATAAAACCCTAAATAAAAAACAAAAGCGAATTACACAATGCATTATAGATAAAATAAATTGTCAAACAAAAAAATTTCATTTAACCTTTCACCTTTTCTTAATTCTAGTTTAATTTATTTTCTGATTTTTATATATAACCATGAAGTAAAATTTAGTATAATTTATTATTTCTTTAACTATACATTCATGCTTCCTCTTTTTATTCAATTCAGCAATATTCTCCCAAATACCTATTAATGAGGGTTTTGTGGCTTATTCATATAGCTTCCTCTCTATAGTTTCCTGAACTGTTCTTTGTATAGTTGTAATTTTCTCAGATACTGTCAAGTACCGTATATCTTTCATTATCCTCCAAAATGATTCCTACTTTTCCGTTTATTATTACTGTGTCAAATATTCCAAAATATTTCCAAAATTCCAAATAGGTATATATTTAAATATATTCTTAATTAACATTTATAGATAAATCTTCTTATCAGGTCTGGAATTAGAAAAAGACATATAGTACATAGCTATATAAAACAAAAAAGGAAAAAACAAAAAATAATTTATTGTCTTGGTTCCCTACCTCCAGGAACCAATTACTGATTATTTAATACTTGAATAATTTCCTTATTCTTATTTTCATTCATTAGAATGAATCTCTTTAACACAAATAATTACGAACTATAAGGAAGGGAATTGCAGTCTCCTTTCAATTGTACATAGTTTCTGGGGCCAGGTTGCATCTTTTGCAGATTCTTGAAGTGGTTTGGTTAAGCTTGAACCTATATTTATAATTTGCAATTTTGATGGTGCACATCTACTTTGGCCAAGTATGCACGAATGTTATGGAAAGGGTGAATTCTGAGATGCTATTCTGGTGGATGTATTTTCATATATTGTTTGATTGTCGCGTATTCTCAAATAATTTAAAAGTTATGGCATAATGTCTTGATTTTCCAGAGACTTTTGTTTGTAAGTGGATGTTATCAGAATTTTTTGTATAATAATACTGGAGAAGTTGTTTTAACCTGTGATTAATTGTTGGAAAGGCAGGTCTAACAATGCGTGTTTGTTTGTTGTTTTGCGTGTTTTTTAGTGTGAACTAGTGCCTATTCATGTCGCCATGTTATGTCTGTTTTGCGTGAGTTGAAGGCATCCGTTTATTTATGGTGAGGCGTATCGGGTTGGGTAGTCA
The DNA here is from genome assembly GCA_015478945.1 of Trachelipus rathkii. Taxonomy (NCBI): domain Eukaryota; kingdom Metazoa; phylum Arthropoda; class Malacostraca; order Isopoda; family Trachelipodidae; genus Trachelipus; species Trachelipus rathkii. The sequence goes on along the minus strand of JABUQX010084167.1, from coordinate 3,925 downwards.
TCATCGCATCATTCTCATGTCGTCAAAAAGATCTGGGCCACATCTTTCTCTTCGTATGGACCTATCAATCTCTTCTATCAGTATAGATGCCACCGTCTTTTTCATCCGATATTTCGCGCACACACGGTCGCATCACACCACCTAACGTTGCCTGGATGTCTGCGTTGCTGCTATGTGCTGTGATTACTCGTCGAGTCCTCATAGTGCTCACGGTCAAATGATGTCAACCGTGGGCGAATGTTGGTGTCTGTGTGGGTGAAGAAGTATGGTGTCTGTACTCCAAGGGTGGAGTAGTAGTTCGGTATAGATCATGTGAGTAAGATGGGTGGTCACCGAGGTGTGGCAAGCTACTGGAGCTAGAGTAAGTAGTATGATGGGTGAGGCAACAATCATGATCATGTCAGCCAGATGTAACTGGTGGTTGATGTATGGCGTGGTAATTGAGTCTGTGGAGGGGTGTGTTTGTATTGGTGGTAGCGTAAGTGGTGGTGAGATTCAACCGCCTAGGTGGATGTGTAGGCGCATGGTGGGGAGGAGCAGTGGAATTAAGGAATAAGGGAGGGTGATAGGATGGCGTCCGTGAGGGGTAAGGGGTATGGATATGAGGCTTGGTGATGGTGGTGGCGTCGTCTTGAGGAAGTGGGAGAGTCCCAGTGGCGGTAAATGTGAGGAGGATAGTGAATGAGTAGGGAATAGGTGTATGGCAACTGGTGCAAAAGCCGGACAATGCATTAGGAAGGTTGGGTGGGGGGGCCTGGAATGTGAAGCCGTAGTAGGGTGCATCGGGGTGTGGAGAGCGGGTAGGAGAGAAGGTGATGGGAATCCATGGGGAAACGGTGGTGTGCAGGGGGTTAGCGGGCAATAGGAGCCTTCATGAATAGGGGTATGACAGAGGATATAGTTGAGGGGGGGGGAGGAGAGGGGGGAGGGGTCGGTCTAGGACTGGTGATATAAGGGCTGCGTGTGCCAGGAATAAAGGCAAGTATAAGAAACGTGGTGAAGGGCTGAGAGGTCAGGCAGGCCCAAGAAGCATGCGAAGGCAATCCGGGTGGCTGGATAGGAAGGGCGCGAATGCTGCAGTCAGTGGGTAAGTTGGCGACTGGGAGCGAAAGATAAGACATGGGCTAGGAGTAACGCAGTGACGTGAGGGAAAGACGGGGTACAGTAGTGGCAGACTGGTGTGCGCGAAGCAGGGAGAAGTGTGGCATGAAGGTAAGAGATGGGGTGGTAAGATGCACATGTATATACTAGAAATCTGCTGCTTGAGCCTCACAGCGAAGCGCAACGGATGAGTGTCTCCGCAAGCGTGACACTAGCAGCGGTGTCCGCGAACATCCAACGTACTCTCCGCAACTACCTATACACCACTCACTAGCTAGCTGCAACCTACGGCGTTACGAGTAGCCTCACACGATGACCTAGGAGGGGCATAATATGAATACCGAAAATAACAGAGACTATATCTCCGGACCGACCCTCCTCGCTCAACCACAGGCGACGATCGTTATCGAATACAGGTGCGTAACCTGCAGTGAGATATCATCTGTTCATCCCATGATGCAGGCTTCTATCCGTGGATCTACTTATACGTGACTCCAATACCGAGTCATCCCCGTGACTGGACTCGCAGCAACGTATGGAATGATATCAGCATCGCCTAGCATGAGAAGACTCTCATACTCAGGCCTTATAGACATGATATACTCTACTTGATGACGAGGTACGTTCGAGAAATACTCATGACGTCCCTCAGTACACCGTTACCTCGTAACTGCATGCGAGTGGCGTGTATAGGCGCTTGAACTCCACGTTCATTCGCTTAACCCCTGTGATCTCACATATATATCGCTCACACAATATGACAAGGCTTGGTAGTCATGTAGGAGCTCGTCGCTGGAGCATGCCTCGAACGGTGTCGCGTTACCTATATAACTCAAGGAGGTATTTTATCGTATGCTATTAATAAACCAATTAGTTTATCTAGAAAAAATATGTGTTATTCACCATTTATATATATAATATATATATAAGTATATATGTATATATATAAGATAATATATATATATATATATAATATATTAATATTATATAATTATAGTATAATTATATATATAATATTAGTTATATAATATATATATATATATTATAATATAATATATTTAATATATATATTAGTGATAGCAGTCTAACATCCGCATCCGCTATGAATGGAAGCATTAGTCACATTATTAAGATCTTGATCCGGATCGACTTCCGTCGCTTTGATCCTGCAGATGTTTGCAGCGTATTTATTGTATTAATATTAATAATAATATTTATACTAAAAACAAGTTTTGAAAGATACTGAACGCAAACTTTAAATGAGAGACATGGTGACCTCACTGATCTCAAACTGTGTAATAATGAGCTCGAATGAGTCGTTATAAAGACAATGCCCGCACATGAAGTCATTAAATAATTTGTAAATCAATAGGTCACATGAGATTAGGTATGTCAAAACCAATTCAGCGCCAATTCTACAACTTATACTGCCTCCGTTGTAAGGAATACCATTAATACTCAACGCTAGGAAGAACATTTTTGAACATAGTCTTATCTTAATGAAAATGATGACGGTTTTAAAAGAGAATAAAAGATTAAATAAGTTAACCTATTTCGTTTAGAAGAAAACAAATTTGAGGGAACTTATTTTAGGAATGTCATTTTTTTGGGGTAATTTTTCCCAACAAATTTTTGTTTTGTATGTAAAAAAAGCTATTTACATAGATTTTCAATTTTAATTTGGATAACTAATGTAAATTCTAGTATATTATAGCATTTAATAGTATTTTATAACATATTTTATATCTTTTTTTAATGCAAAAACTTGTTTTTTGTTCAAATATAATTTCTCCCTTCTGGTTCCAAATTTTTGGTGTTAGGTTTTAGGAGCGTCTTTCAAATAGAAATTAATATTTCGAGTGTGAATTTGGAAGCAGGTCAATAAAATGTATAGGTATAAAAATAAAGATTAAAATATTAATGCACTTAACTGCACTTCATAGAATGGTTCAGATACGGTAGAGATTAATCTTAATAAATACCATTCAGAACCAAAACTGAGTTTTATTCAATACCTATAGAAATAAGTTTTAAGGGTTATAAAAATTTCGTTGAGAGTTCATTAGCTTCGAATTACCAATGAAAGCGTCTCATATAGCCTCTTGTTGGTAAAGAAGGTGGTTTCAACAGAGAAAGGTTTATACTCGAGTACCTGTAGATACTTAGGCTTCTCCCATCAAAGTATAAACGAAGTCTAATACGCGGAGCTATCAAAAGAACACCATCAACTACTACCTGTGCAGTGGAGGAACACGAAAAAAACTTCAACTATAACTCGTGAAGTGGAGGATGACGAAAAAATATTCTCCCAGCATTCCTGCCATTTCATTATTGGTAACAGTAGAAGTTGAACACACTTCTCTTCAAGCAGAAGTCGTTCTCCTACGGTGCCGTAGCCAAAAGTCTTCCTCCTACGGTGCTACAAGCAACAGTGTCTTTCCTACAGTAGCGCAAGCAGACCACCATTCGCTACAGACGCAAGAAGAAGAATACCCCCTACTGAGGTAGAAAAAGATGCATTCTGACGACATACAATCACAGTCCTAACCAGAAGAAGGTGTAACCATCGCCGAAATTAAGATGAAACTTCCTGTGTTCTCTGAGACTTTCGTACCAACATGGTCCAGAGTCTTAGATGCACAGTTTCACCATAGAAAAATTACTTTGGAGAAGACGAAGTACTTCCACGCTCTCTTCAAGCTCCCAACAGATATTGTGGATCGTATCTCCTCTGCAGAAGTCGATGCTCAAGTGTACACTCCGCTGAACACAGCAGTCATTACCATCTACGAAGGAAGCAAAACTAAATTATTCAACAAATTTA
>JABUQX010084165.1:22500-25000 GCA_015478945.1 Trachelipus rathkii | reverse complement strand
GAGAATAGTTGTTTTGCCCATTTATAAGGGAAAAGATACCGAGATTGTGAACCGATAGCATGTCCTCAACCCTTTGATATTATCCATAAAGTCATTAGATATTAGCAACAATTCCAGAAAGTTTATATATATATATTATATTATTATTATTATTATATATATATATATATATATATATATATATATATATATATTATATATATTATTATTATATATATATATTTTTATATATATATATATATATATTATATTATATATATATATATATATATATATATATATATATATATATATATATATATATATATATATATATATATATATATATATATATATATATATATATATTATATATATATATTATTATTGAGAGATATATATATACTGGAAAATTTCACAAGAACGTTTGTTGCTATTTCTTAAAATCTATCGATGCCTCTTTTTCTATATATGTATTTTCACGGGAGGCTGGCCATTTTTTTTTTTTTGTTTTTTTTTTTACTTTTCGCAACTAAAATTTCCAAAAATATCTTCCTTAATAGTGTAGCTATCGTAGTTTTTGAACTATGTGCGTCCCCTAATCTGGAGGCTGGCCGTAAAACGAAAAAGCGTGAGATTTAAAAAAAATTGCGCATAAAAAACCGAAAAAGTGTGGGACTTTTGACAAATATTTTAGACTCGTAAAGTGTGGGAACTACGTCCGATTTTTATCGTATCCTATCATGCGCATAACAAACAAGCACATAATTACTTATTTAAGCCAAATGAGTGAAATCCCAGCTTAGATTCTTCGCTACAAACGGCCGTGAGAGAGTGCGAGTACTTTGAAAGCGATATTAAAAGGCATAAAATTATTTCACTCACCTGCTTTTGCTTCTCGTCCAAACAAACCAAAATATGTCCAGAAGTTAGCGAAACCGGCGAGATCAACCACACATTCACGAATTGGTCAGTGGGCGGCGGGAGAACGACTGCTTGTGCTTGACTCAAACGAACAACGATCGACGATAGAGCCGATAGACACGCCATCCAGCGGCGCTGCGTTGCAGGCTTGTATTCGTATTTTAGGTAATAATATTTATTACCTAAAATTTTCTAATTCACTAACTAGTCACTAATCATTAGTGATTAGGTAGTTAGTTAGATTTGATACAGATGATTTTGTTAATAATTTTGTTTTGTGACTGCGCGATGAAAAGCCGATGATCCAATCCACGTAATTATTTTTACCCCTCGGAAAATCCCATTTTACCCTTTTGGGGGTAATTACCCCAGGTTGGGAATCGCTGTATTATATTAACGGGAAGACATAAATATAAAAATTTTATTGCTACTCTTCAGTTGGGAGAGGAACAATATGGGTACAGGAAGGGCAGGAGTACTTCGGATCTGTTGTTTGCTTTAAGAATAGTGTTGGAGAAGAGCTGGGAATTTAATAAAACAGCATATATAGCCTTCCTGGACCTAAGAAAGGCATTTGACTCGGTACCCAGAGCCAGACTTTGGAGGATGTTGGGGGAAGTGTACGGAGTGGAGGAAAGACTGAGGAGAGCAATAAAAAGCTTGTATAGCGTTTGTGAGTGTAATGTGAGAACAGGATGTAAAAATGAGAAATGGTTTGAGGTGGGGACGGGAGTCAGACAGGGTAGTGTCCTGTCTCCCTTACTCTTTATAGCTTACTTAGATGTAGTAATCAGAAAGGTTAAAGAGGAATTTCCAAATCTGGATGGTGATATAATGGTGTATGCGGATGATTTGGCATGTTGGAGTTGGGAGGAGGGAGTATTGAGAGGACTCATGGAAAGTTTTGACAGAAATTTGAAGGAGATTGGTTTAGAGATGAATACAGAAAAGACAGTGATAATGAGAGTGGGTAGAGAGGATGAGGGAGAAGTGAAGATCGTCATCATTGATGATGAAAGATTGAGAAATGTGGATCAGTTTGTTTACCTGGGTGGCGTATTTACAAGCAAGGGAGGATGTGTACGGGAAGTGGAGGCAAGAATGGAAAAATACGGAAGAATAATGAGAGCGTTATATCCAATTATGAAGGATCGGGTGATGGATATAAAAGTGAAGAAGATTATATTTGATAGCATACTGGTACCCACATTGACATATGGAGCAGAAACATGGAGCATTACAACAAGAGAGGAAAAAAGGATCGAAGCTGCTGAAATGAAGGTGTTGAGGACGATAGTGGGAAAGACGAGGATAGATAGAGTGAGAAACGAATGGGTTAGGGAGAGAGTTGGTGTGGTGCCTGTGTTGAACAGGATAGATTCGGCGAGACTGAGATGGTGGGGGCATATAGTAAGGATGCCGGGAGAACGAGTCGCGAGTAGAAGGTGGTGGTGGAGAGTGGAGGGAGTAAGGCCGAGAGGAAGACCGAGGGGAAGATGGAAAGATTGTGTGGAGAGAGCCCTGAGAAGACATGGACTGCCCGAGATGCGCCAGCTGATGGAGGATGGTATACTTCTGGAAAGGACTGCGTGGAAAT
>JABUQX010084165.1:5000-15000 GCA_015478945.1 Trachelipus rathkii | reverse complement strand
ATTTGACTGGATACAAGCTGACTTGTCCCCCAGGAGTCCTGACGTACACCGATCTGACTTTATTGTCGTCACCGATTATAAGATCTACGACTATCCCCATCTGCCAGTAAGGACGTTCTTTCACTGGACTTTTGATAAGAACAACGTCATTCTTTTTGACTAGATTATTCCAGCTGACCTGGTAGAGATCTCTTCCAGTCTCTCTAAGACTGAGGAGGTACTCATTGTACCACCTTGTACGAAATTCTTCGAATTTTTCTGAAGAATATTTCAGTGACTTTACTAGCTCTTTCTTAGCCGAAGTTGACTCCCAGAACTGATTATTTGACCAAGCTCCGGGTAATGCCATAGCGGTTTTTGACAAGGGTTTGATGAAATCGTTGGGAGTAAGAGGTAATATCTCATTTGAACTTGTGGTGTAGGTGAGCGGACGTGAATTTATAGCATCAGCGATATCTGACAATATCGTAATGAAGTCGAAATAATTCAACGAGGAACGTCCAATTGTTTTGAATAAACAATCCTTCACCACACGTATTAACCGTTCCCACTGGCTTCCTACCCATGGGCTATACAGAGGAATTCGCTTATGCGAAATCTGATTTTTTTCTTAAAAACTCACTCCCATTTTCTGACACAAGGAAAGTTCCTAAGAAGTCAGTTCCTTGATTGAAGGAGCGCGCGTTGTCACTATAGACGCAGTCAGGCACTCCGAAACGATTAACAAATCGTTGGAACGATTGTATAAATGATTTAGATGACATGTCATCTATAAGGTCTAAATAGACCGCACGAATATTTAGACAGGTGTAAATGAGTATGAACATTTTTTGGGCTGAGCCAGAGCCTTTGACTTTGACCCACCAATGTTTGGTGTAGTCAACACCTACATGCTTAAAAGGCCTGAATAATTCCACCTGGTCTTTCGAATAATTGGTGAAGCGTGGGTACCGAAAAGCAAAATTATTGAACTTTTTGCAGATTATGCATTCCTGCAAAACATTTTTTATGGAGGTACGCGCTGAAGTCACCCAAAAGCCTTGGAGCCGAATATTTGTAAGAGTGGCTTGTATGCCTAGATGCTTACACTTATGATGAGCATCTCTAATGATTAACTTGGTGAGGTGGTGACTTTTTGACAGCAAGATGGGATTAATTACGTCATAATTGTAATAATTGCATCTTGACAAACGACCCTTGCTCCTGATGAGATTATTTTCATCCAAGAACAAGTTCAGATTATTTACCAAGTCCGGAACTTGGCCAGTGAAAGAAGGATTATTTTTAATATCTTCTAAAAATTGAAGCTCTTTCGAGAACGATTCTTTCTGCATTGTCTGCAGACAATACAGACGTGCTTTTAAATCATGATTAATTGTCACACCTCTTGACAAGGCTCCAAACTGGAATAATAAAGCTACTACTCGATATAGCTTGTGCAAGTTTGAATATTTGGACAAATCCACTACAGGAGGTTCATTGCCACCTTGAACAACAGCAAAAACTGGAGATGCTATTTCCAGTTCAGCTGATGGCCAGTAAATACTATTTAAAGAGAGCCATTTTGGCCCTTTTGCCCAGAAGGACATGTTCTTTTGAAACTCTTTGAATGAAATACCTCTGGTCAGAAGGTCCGCTGGATTATCTTCTGTTCTGACGTAGAGAAATTTAGGACTTAACGAATATTCCTCTTGAAGCGAAGAGCTCATGGTGCGAATATCTTGCACACGATTCCTCACGAATATTTGCTTAACTTTCGAGATCCTATTTTGGATCCAATGAAGAGTTATCTGCGAGTCGGAGAATATGTTCAATTCCTTGAACTTGACACCCGACAGTCCACTTAACATTTGTGGTAAGCACTTTAATGCTAAAAACACAGACAATAACTCCAAACAGGGAAGCGTTCTTCCTTTTGCAGGAGCGATTTTTCCCTTTGACCAAAGAAGATTTGGACCCTCTGCCGCAGACGAAACATACACTACGAAGCCATAAGCAACAGTGCTTGCATCGCAGAATATATGAATACTTAAATCAGAGTCACTTGACTCAAATGAAGATCTTCTAAAAGAGACCTCCTTCAGAGAGTTAAGGTCCTTGCTCAACTTCTCCCATGAATTTTTGATTTCGGGAGCGATTATATCGTCCCACCCCATGTCCACTTCCCACGTTTTCTTCATAAGAAGACGGCCTCGAACGGTGACGGGGAGGTAAAGGCACAGGGGATCGAAAACTTTTGAAATCTCCGACAGGAGCTGTCTCTTGGTAGAGACAATATTTAATGAAAAGTCACTAAGACTCAGACTATCTTGAACGGTATTATATAAATACCCTAATACTCTTTCTTCATCACTTTGATGAGTTGCAAGTTTACCCTCCTCCTTGAATATTTCTTTGAGATCTGGACAATTTGAGTTCCAGGAGCACAAGTTGAAGCCCCCCTCACTCATACGTGAGGTGGCCTCTCGAAAAATATCTTGAAGTTCGTCTACAGACGAAGAAGTGTACAAAAAATTATCAACGTACAGATTATTTTGAAGAAGAGAGGTACAGAGATCAGGAGGGTATTTTTTGGCGTGATGTTGTATAACAGCCCCTAGAACATAGGGGCTGACAGCCAACCCGAAGATGATGGTGGCATAACGGTAAGTGAGTAACTCGCCATCAGCCTCCCAGAAAAAACAGAAGCGATTTCTGTCCTCTTCTAACTTTAATTTGATCTGGAGGAAGGCCTTTGAAATATCCGCCAGAACGATGAATTTGTTTGTTCTGAAGGACAGTAATAATTTAAATAGGGAAGCGATTAAATCTACCCCTGGATACGATGCCTGATTAAGTGAAGGACTACAACCTATCTTCAGGCTGCAGTTAAAGACGGGACGAATTTTTGTCGTCACTTGAAGGGCCTGTTTTATTATAGGTCTGTGGGGTATCCAGATGAATTTATGATAATCTTTCGGATGCACCTCCACAGCCTCCACAATACCTTCTCTTAGGTATTCCTTGAATATTTCCCCATACTTGTTAAGCAAGCCTTGAGCAGTCAATTTCTTTTTGACTCGTTGCATCGTAGCAAGAGCAACGTGATGATTTGATGGAACCTGCTCAAGAATTTCTTGAAACCACGGAAGTTCCACGTGGTACCTTCCGTCTCGGAACTCTATCCCTTCGTGGAATCTTTTAATGAATATTTCGTCAATGGAACCCTGGTCCCGCTCCTCATTGATACCCAGAGACTCTAATTTATAGAGGTTCTCCAGGCCCAAGTCCAAATCAGACTCAGTATGGGTATGTAAGAGTGGGTCGAAGTACGAAGGTACCGGTTCCACTACAAGATTAATTACATGTTCCGGGACGTTCCTGACAGATCTTTGAATATTTGAAGGTATGGGGAGCTCTGAATTCTGTCATGATTTTTTGACAGCTTTCGGCGAAGAATTCTTCCCAAATATTTTTTCATTTTGGGAAGGTGACAAAAAAGATGTTACAGGCCCGAAAGGCACGTGCCCATGACAAGTTTCTAGGGCACTGCCCCGAATGCATTTTACCGTTTTAAAATGCTTTAATAAATGAAGAGCATCGATGCCCAGCAGCCCATGAATATTTGAAACCCTGTCAACATTATTATTTTGATAGTGACTATCTGCCACTTTGAAACCATTTTGGGTAATATTTTTCATAGCCTCCGTCAGGCCTTTTACATAAAAGCCGATATCCAATTCAGAATCGATGTTTACAGGTAAGCTAGAATATTTCCCACAACAAATGCCCATCTCTAAATTTAAAGACCGCAAGGATCTTAATTCCTCTCCCAAAAATGTTTTAATGGAGCTCTGATGACTAGGAAGACTATTTTCATTGACTCCCAATTTTTTAAGAATGCTCCTATGAAAATACGTGGACTGACTACCGAAATCGAGAAGCACGCGTACAGGGACTATTTTATTGCCCTTCTTGATGTTAAGGGAGAGAGTGGGCAGAATATTTTGACCCACGGATGAGGCTGTACCTGTATTTATACAGATATGATTAGAAGAGCCGCTGGCTTGACCATTTGCCTCATTCGCGACTGATGTTGACGGACGACTATCTTCCGAAAAGCCACCGGACACGTTTCTGCTATTTGGAAAACATAGAGCCGTTATGTGGGATTTTTGGCCACATTTGCCGCATGGGTGACTAAGTCCATACCTCTTGGCAGGACATTTATTAGCGAAATGCTTGCTGCTTGAGCAGCTGAAGCACATGCGCAGCTCTTTACAGCGATCTCTCCTGCTTTCAGGAGAAGAATATACTTCACAAGAAATCATGCGATGATTTCTGTTGCAAAATTTACATTTCGAAATAAATGATTTAGAAGAATTTTTAAATCTCCCACTCTTTTGACTGCGTTCTGTTTCGTCTTCTGACGATGAAGATTTCGAACTATCCTCTTTAGAGGAAGCGTTAAAAGCTGACGATTTAGCCGATTTATGCTCAAAAGGAGCACGATTACGCTCAAATCCCTTTTTAGGGGCAGATTTATTTTTAACCTTCCCCTTTCTCCATAGACTTGGTTATTTTACCGTAATGCTCCAAGATTATATTAACGGAAGGATATTCATCCTGTGTGATTAATTTGAGCTCACGAAGAAAGCCAGTTGGAAGTTTGTCCACGATTATATGACTCATGAGCTTACAGCCCGCCGAAGGCTCTTCAAAGAAATCGAGTCCAAACTCCTTGAGCTCATGAATATATGCTCTCACTTCAGACAGGAATATACGAATATGTTCAGGATTATTCTCTAAAATAGGCGCAGAATCGATTTTATGAAACAGAGAATCAATAATATATGATTCGTCTAAGTAAAGGTTCTTTAATATTTCGAAAGCGACTTCCAAATTGGAGTCGACATTAGTTAAATGCTCAATATCTTTGAGCGCATTACCTGATAACAATGACTTTAAATACTGCAATTTTGCAGCGCTAGAAATATCTTTTCTGGCCCCATAAACATTTTGAAAGGACAGAATAAATGAGCGGAAAGAATGCCGGTCCCCCTCACCCCTGAACTCTTGACACTTTATTGCAGGAATTTTTACTTCCTGTTTTGATGCATGAATATTTTTGATTATATTCTGCATCTCTTGACGTGATATTCCGTCTTCAAGAGAGGCCTCTGAAGCTGCAGGAGGCGCAGACGGAGAAGAAGATGGAGAACTAAAACGCGGTGTCATACGCCAGATTAATTTTTCATTCTGGGTATGATAATGTACCGCTTCAATTATTTCCTCGTCCAAAATTGACGAGTCATACTGAAGAATGGAAGACTTTGTGATGACTTCTTCGATCAGAGCATCAAAGTTTTTAACTTCCTCCAATTTTGATTTAATTTCCTTCAGTTTTGAGGAAACGATATGATTATCTTCCTGGCTTTCAGTGGCAGAAAGATCGAGAAGATTTTTGAAAAGGAGCGTGATTTTCCTTTTAATCACAGCTCTCAGTCTCTTAATAGGGGACAGTTTTGACTTAACCTCTTTCGTGAGGTCGACTAATTCTTCTGGAGAGAGAGTGTTTTCGTCCTCCCTCCCAAAATTTTCACTGACACTGTCCTCCAACTCAGACACGATTTGTCTGAGTGATTCATCTTCGAAAAGAGACATTTTTGTAAAATAAATATTTAAAAAAAAAAACGAAAAAGAAAAAAATACGCCAAAAAAAAAAACGCAAAAAAAAAAATGCTACTTATTATATGAGCAAAACGCAAGATATTTACCACCACCTAAGATTTAATGGGCAATGATTGCGATAGGACAATATAAAATACCCAAATAACCCAAAATAATAATTACCGCAAAGATACTAAATTGCCGAAATATATATATATTTTTTTATAACGCAAAAATATTTAACGCAAAAATATTTAATATATTTGAAAGGAGGAGAAGTCTCGATTATTTGAAACAATCCAGATTTATATATAAATATCTGGACAGTTAACTAAAAAAATACTACAAAATTATATACAAGAGACCGACTTCTCCACAAACGCAGCAGAATATATATGCGTGAATATATGACCTTTATATATAATATGATATATATATATATTATAATTTAAAATCTGAAATTTTACGTTGACTAACTTGCAGAATATTTCGAATCAACGCAGGATTATTTCAAAGCGCCAAACTTCTGCAGAATTATTAAGTGTGTGCTTAAAACAAAACTAATCAGTTTTTGGTTTGTTTTTCGAAAAAGGAATTGTTTAATGGAGAAAATATTTTTCTTCTCAGAATTATATGAAAAAGCAACTTTTGCTTTCACATCACACGCAAAATAGATAAATGAATACGAAAAATTTTCCAGTGGGAAATGTTAACTTCTAACACGCCAGTATTTTACCGACTACGAAATACTAAATTTAAACTTTAAACGCCAGTAGTTTACTGACTACGAAATACTAAATTTAAACTTTAAACGCCAGTAGTTTACTGACTACGAAATACTAAATTTTAGCGAGAAAAACAACTTTTAAATTTACAAACTTTTCTCAAGATAATATAATTGTTAAATTATATCATTTTATTGAATAGAGATCAGCATATTACGCTCATCAGAATATTAAAGACCAGCATAATACGCTCATCAGATTATAGAAAGTTCAGATTAAGAACTTGACGAAATTCTAAAAGAATTGAATATTGGCCAGTGCAATAATAGTTTAGATTATGTGCACTGCAAGTCAGAATATTTAAGAGAGTATATTCTTGAAAGCCTTAGGTCTTCACTATAACTAAAATAGTTAGTTAAATAGTGGGATAATACACTAGGTTAATTTTTAAGCTTATTGAGAAAAGTTTGTTTTCCCAAGCTCAAACGAAGTAGTTGACCCGTTTTAGCTTTCCAGAATGTTAAATTAAAATGCACATAAAGAACGATATTCGATGAAAGGAATATTTGAATATTAAACTTAAATTCAGCACGAAGCTAAAGAGTGAAAATTGTTACCGGCTCGAAGCCTTACAACGAATGATTTTAAAAGAGAACTTATCAGTTCAGAAAATAAATGCGAATGAAATTTAATTAGAACTTAACAGTTCGAAATCAAAAGGCGAATGAAAATCTCAAATATCCAAAAACCGCTCTCTACTCTTTGCATTTGGCAACCCTCAGGTTTCCAAGAAATAACCTCTTTTCTGACAACTCTGACTATAATTTTTATATTTAATATATATTATATATATATTAATATTTTTATATATATATATATATATATATATATATATATATATATATATATATATATATATATATATATATATATATATATATAATATAAATATATATATATTTAATATAGTATATATATATATATTATAATATATATATATAATATATATATATTATATATATATAATATATAATATATGTATATATATATATATATATATATATTATATATATATATATATATATAGTATAATATATATATATATTAATAATATAATATATATATATTATATATATAATCCTTTCCTAAAGAAATTTTTCCGATGCAGCTGCACCTTTCAAAGCCAGTTGCCAATATTAATTTATAATTGTAGGTCACATCATTCCCAATACCTCTATTCAAATAATTTAATATATTTATATATTAGTATTATTATATTATATATATATATAATACAATATACATATATATTCTATAATATTAGATACTATATATATATATATATATATATATAGTAGTATAATATATAATATATATAATATATATATATGTATATATATAATATGTATATATATAATAATATAAAATATATATACTAGATATAGATAATATTATAGTATATATATATATAATATATTATATATTATAATAATATATATATATATAATATATATATATATAATATATCAGAGGTGGGCAACCCGCTCATTTTAGGGTTAGTCCGCTAGCGCACCTCCGCACCTCGAGGAAACGTAGTCCGCTAGGCACTCCTCCGCACTTATTCAGACCATCAAACCTCCGCTATCGCAAATTTCCGCACGTCCGCACGTCTCCCGCTAATAATTAATGTGCGACTTCACAAAAATTTAATATTAAATACTAAATAGTATATAGCCTTACAAAAAAATTATATTTATAATATTTTATATGAAAAAGTGAATGAATATTTACAAAATCTTAGGATTTTCCACTTCCTCCTCAATGTCGTCTTACAAAGGACAAGAGATCCATATTACCTTTCAAAAAGATTAGGTGGTCAAAATTAAAGCAGTTAAGGCTGAACTCTTTGCCCTCAAAATATCCCCACCAATACTAAATATTCGCTCTACAGCGGCAGAACTAGGGAGGTTTATATTTTATGAACAAGTTCAACAATCCTATGCTGAAAGGGAAAGATGTCCTTGGTGAGAGGAGTGCTGGTGTTAGTTCACTTCCAGCAGTCCATTGCTAATTTAAGGTCCTCACCTAAATCATTTTGCCTCCCTTCTGAAATATTTTGATCACCAAGTCCACCCATAAGAAGGTCTAATTCGTCCAAGACTTTAGTAGAATCCATGAAAGCCTCGACGTCTGCAGAGTCGATGCTAATGCGACTATCATATACATACTATATTATATATATATTATTATATATATATAATATATATATATATATAGTATATATAAATATATTATTATATATAATATAGAATATATATATATATTTACATTAATTTTTTTTATAGTTAAAACCCAATATATATAGTAATTATATATAGTATATATATATGATATATATATATATATATATTATATATATATATTATATATATAATATATTATATATATAATATAATATATAATATATAGTATATATTAATATATATTATATATATATATATAATTTATATATTATATATATAAATAAATATATAAATATATAATTATCTATATAATATATATATATTATATAATATATATATATATATAGTATATATAATAACATATATATATATATATATATATATATATTATATATAATATATATATATATATTATATAAGTATATATATATATATATATATATATATTATTTGGTTTACCACAGAATTGTTGAAATTATTGCCGAGTTATTATAGTAAATTCATAATTAATTAATTTATAGATGAGGGTAATAGCCATCCAGTCTATAAAATCAATTTAATGTTATTTATTATATATGGTACCTTTAAGGAGGTTGAGATTAATTTTGGAAGTTTAATTATTAAAAAACAAATCTTAGGACTAAAAGTAATATTATAAACTTAAAAATAAAAATTATAATTTCTTTTTTAATAACCAATAAGAATTCTTAAAAGTAAACTATTATTGTTCATTTTTTAAAAGTCGTGCGGAACAAAAGAGCGGAAACTTTTTTTGATCCGCACGTGCAAGTCCCGCTACATTTCCTGACGACTCCCATCCTCCGCTAGTCCGCACCTATTCTGGTTGTCCGCTCGGAGCGGACTAGCGAACTAGCGGACTTAAAGAGCGGAAGTGCCCACCTCTGATATATAATCATATTAATACTAATATATATATATATATATATATATATATATATATATAATATATATTATATATATATATATAATATATATATATATATATATATATATATATATATATATAATATATATATGATTTCTCTGAATGCTTGAGGGATGTGGAATATTGGTGTAAGAAGTGTTTTTTCGGTTTCAAAGGAAAAAAGAAGATCTTTGCCCCTGTTTTCTCCTTTAATGATTTGAAATTGATGAAGGGTCTGAATTGTGATGACAATTCAATGGTTATTTGCCGGTCGAATAATAGAAAAGTTGTTTTAGATAAAGATAAAAATTTCATTCAATTTTGGACGACACAACTAAATTTCGGCCCTTGCTAGGTAACATCCTTAGGTATATTTTGAGAATTGAAGATAAAATTAAGAACTATCATTAAATAAAGAAAGTAGGTTTGACTGATTTTCATGAATCTGTATTCACTTC